>PVKS010013165.1:0-51677 GCA_004027875.1 Aplodontia rufa | reverse complement strand
CCTCTGAAACTGTGAGCCACTAAATAAACAAACTTTCCCTCCTAAAATTGTTCTTGTGGGGCCCTTGGATCACAGCAACAACAAAAAGCTGATATACCAGTTCTAACCCAGTATTACTGGTATTTTTCCAAGAACAAGAGATTAGGAAATGGATACACAAACCAACCAGATACCCAAGATGTGAGGGAGGACAAAGGGAAAGAACCGTCATCCACACAAGCGGACACGGAGCGAGGCGCAGGAGCCAGGACCCACGTTGCTATGTCACTTCGTTCTAAGTGCTTGAAAACTTGCCAGTAACAGGCTGCAGCTTTTGTTTTTCACACATAAGCTATGTTAAACTACAAATTCAGCTCCTCAGTCACAGTAGCCGTATCTCAGATATCCAACAGCCACATGTACCTAGTGGCGACTATAATGGGCAGCACAGAACTAGAGAATAGACAAAACCAGAAATTTCTAACCCATGTGCCTAATTGGTTAGGAAGTATAACCAAAAAATTTTGTTTCTATAATTAAAGCATTTTAAGCCTTCAGTTTAAAAAATAAACTACAAATGCACAGGTCTCAAATCTACACTTTAGCCATTTTTACTACGATTTGCTGAGCGAGATTAAGAAAGGAGTTAACAGTTCAGGACTTGCTGCTGTGCATGAATGTCGTCTCCAAGAGTTCCTACAAGGTCTGTCTGCTGGCAAAAGAGACAACCGATGGAGATGACCTCCACATGTTGACCATCTGTCAAATCTCCAGATCCAGATTATCCAAGTTGGCCACTATGGACACCCGCCCTCAGTTTTGCTATGCATTTTGTGGATTTAATCAGGAATTTTCAATGGAATTTAAGTGTCCCAAAATATAAGAAATAGGGGGCTGGAGCAGTGCCTCAGCAATTACAGCACCTCCTTGGCATACATGAGGACCCAGATTCAGACCCCAGCACCATGTGCACAACAAAGTGTCAGAGTAACTAAAGCCATGTGAAAAACTACATAAAATTGATTCTCTCTTAAAAGAATATGTGTGTGTGTGTATGAAATAGCATTGATACTGTATTAAATATTCCCATATACATTACCACTTAATGATGAGGCACCAAAGAAATGTGCTGTGTCCACAACTAACAATTCCATGCCTCTATAAAGTTCAACATGCATGGGAAAAAAAGAAAAATTCAGATGACAGAAAGAGTAGTTCCATCAGACTGACCTAAACACTCTTTCACCTAATTGAACTGAACACATTTACTCAAATAACTAGTTGCCTCCTTGAATTAATCAGAGCAATTGGGGATTTTATATTCAATAATCAGTATGTTGAAATTTATCTAGTACAAAGTAGTCCTCTAAGCGTTCTTCACATTTTAACAAGTTTCTATTTTTCTTCAACTTGCTTTTTGGTTTTCCATCTGCCCTTCACTTCTCAGACACTTAGTTCTATACGTGGTGCCGGGATTGTACCCAGGCCCTCGAGCATGCCAGGCAAGTGCTCCAACTGCTGAGCCGCCCCCCAGCCCCTCAACTTACTTTTTATACTTTATAATATCTTAAATTCTCCCACATAATATCTTAAATTATATTAATTTATAATGCTAGGACTTAATGAAAATACTCTTGTTACATAGAAAAATCAGAAATTAAAGCTAAGTCTCCAACAAATTAAGTGGAATGCCAAGGACACATAACTAGTGAAACGAATGGCTAAAACTCAAACCTGGGTCAGTCTCCTAGTTCCAAAACTTTTCTACAGGCATTAGCTGTTGAAACATTAGAAATATGCTGAGCATACAATGCCATGTAAATGTTAGTTATTACAAAAATCTGTAATATAATTATGTTGACTTGATCAAGTGCACAGTAGTAATACTTAAAATGTAATTAAATTCAGAATAAACCTCAATAATGGCAATTCAATTCAGAAGAAACAACTCCCAAGAGCATGACAGTCTCAGGAATCTTTATAAATTTACATGTATACAATCTCTTTACAGAGAAATGCAGAGTGATCAATAAAAGGTATATCAGCATAAAATTTATTTATGAAGATCAAATTATATGGAAAAAATAAAACAATTTTTTACTCAGAAATTATCATATTTTCATATTCCTTTAATACTTTTTTTGAGACAAGTTCTTGCTAAATTGCCCAGGGCCTCACTAAGTTGCTGAGGCTGGCTTTGAACTTGCGATCCTCCTGCCTCAGCCTCCTATGTCAATGGGATTAGAGGTATGTACCACCACACATGGCAGAAATTATCATATTTCTTAAGTTGAAAGTACTTCCTCTAAAAACAGGAATGAGACAAGGATGCACACTTTCACCACTCCTATTCAAATTAGGCCTTGAAACTCTAGCCCAAGCAATTAGGCAAGAAAAAGAGATTAAAGGGACACAAATAGGCAGAAAAGAGCTCAAATTATCTGTTTGCCGATAACAGGATTATGTATTTAGAAGACAAAAAAATCCCACCAAAAGACTTCAGAGCTCATAAATGAATTCAGTAAGGTAGCAGGATACAAAATCAACATTCATAAATCAATTGTGTTCCTGTATTTCAATGATGAATTTGCTGAAAAAGAAATTAGGAAAGTTAATTTCTCACCCTGCACAAAACTCAGCAAAGTGAATCAAAAACCTAGGAATCAGGCCAGAAACCCTGTACCTAGCAGGAGAAAATGTAGGACCAACACTCCAACACACTGGCTCACAAACTGACTTCCTTAACAAGACCTCCAAGCACAAGAAGTAAAAGAAAGTCAATAAATTTGGATGAAATCAAATTCAAAAGCTTCCTCACAGCAAAGCAACATTTAAGAGCATGAAGAGAGAACCTACAAAATGAGAAAAAAATCTTTGCTACCAGACCTCAGATAAGACATTAATATCCAGGATATATAAAGAACTCAAATAGCTTTAAAAAAAATAAACCAATCAATAAAAGGACAAAAGAGCTAAACACTTTTTAAAAGAAGAAATGCAAACAGACAACAAATATATGAAAAAGTGTTCAATATCTCTAGCAATTATAGAAATGCAAATTAAAACTGCACTGAGATTTCACCTCACTCCAGTTAGAACAGCAATAAATAAGAATACGAACAGCAATAAATGTTGACCAAAATGTGGGGAAAAGGGTGAACTTAAAAACTGTTGGTGGAACTACAAACTGTACAACCACTCCAGAAAGCAGTATTCAGATTCCTCAGGAAACCAGGAGTGCAGCCACCATTTGACCCAGCTATCCCACTCCTCTGTATACATCCAAAGGATCTGAAATCAGCACACTACAGTGATACAGCCACATCGATGTTCATAGCACTCCAATTCACAAGAGCTAAGCTATGGAGCAAACCAAGGTACCTGCCCTTCAATGGGTAAAGAAAATGTGGCATATACACACACTACTCAGCCATAAGGAAGAATGAGTGTATGTCATTTACCAGCAAATAGATGGAACTAAAGGACATCATGTTAAGTGAAATAAGCCAGTTTCAAAAGTGAAAGGCTGAATTTCTCTGATATGGAGACGCTAACCCAAAACAAGGAAAAGATCAAAGGAATGGACAATGGGGAAGGAAATTGAGGAAGGAGGAATGAGATAAGGGAAGTTCATGAAATTAATCAGACTGAACTTTCTCATGTTCATATATGAACATATTGTAATGAAACCCATCAACATGTACAAGTCACTAAACTTTTTTAAGAGACAGGGACAGTGAGAGAGAAAAAGAGAAACAATTTTTTTATTTAGTTTTTCATATAGCTTTCGTTACTCCAATACTTTGATGTGTACATGTGCTGGGATTTGAACTCGTGTACTCATGCATGCCAGGCAAGCACCATAACCACTGAGCCACTGCTCCAGCCCCAAGTCACTAAATTAAAAAGAAAACTATTAGTAAATAACAGAAAGGGGGGAGGAGGAGAACTACTAGAGACTGAATTAGAATAAGTTATAACCTATGCTTTTATAATAATGTCGATGCTTATTCTATTTTCAAGCATATCTATTAAAGAACAGAAGGTGGGAGGGGAACTGAGTTAGAACAAGTTATACTCCATGATTTTATAATTATATCATTTTATATTTTAATGTCATGTATATCTAAAAACCAATAAAAAAGAAATTATATTTCTTAAGAGTGATATTACTTATTAAACTGCTAAATTTTTATTCTATCAGATCCATTTAAGAGTGATGTGAAAGCTTTATTTAAAATGTCAACAATGTCAAGGGGGATTAAAAATGTGAGAGGCGGGGGCTGGAGCAGTGGTTCAGTGGTTGAGGTGTTTGCCTGGTATACGTGAGTACACGGGCTCAAACCCCAGCACCACATACACAAAGAACTGGATAAAATTGATTCATTTTTTCTCTCTCTCTCTCTCTCTCTCTCTGTCCCTCTCTCTTTAAAGGAAAAAAATGTGAGGAGCAGGGCTGGAATGGTGGTTCAGTGATAGAGTGCTTGCCTGGCATGCACACGGACCCAACCTTGAACCCAAGCACCACATTCACAACTAAATGTTGGAGAAACAAAGGCCAGATGGACAAATAAATAAAATTGGTTCTTTCTTTCTCCCTCTCCCTCTCTTTAAAAAAAAATGTGAGCTGGAGGGGCTGTGGAGAGATAGGCACACTAACACACTGTTGGTGAAACTGCAGACTGGTACAGCCCCTTTGGAAAGCAGTGTGGAGAATCCTCAAAAAATTAGGGATGAGACCACCATATGATCCTGCTATTCCACTCCTGCATATTTTTCCAGGGGATTTAGAATCAGCACATTATAGTGACACAGCAATATCTATGTTCATAGCAGCTCAATTTACTATTGCTAGGCTATGGAAACAACCCAGATGTCCCTCACTGGATGAATGGATCCAAAAACTGTGGTACATGTATACCATGGAGTTTTACTCAGCAATTAGAAACAATGATATTGCAGCCTTTGAAGGTAAATGGATGGCTATGGAAGAAATTATGCTGAGTAAAATCAGCTTAACCCAGAGAACCAAGGGTCAAATGTCTCCACTCATCTGTGGAGGCTGGAACTAGACCCTGGCCATTGAGAAAGGTGGTCTATTATCATGTGTTAAATCCAGATAAGGTGTAATGTTATACAACCTAAAACTTTTTTAGAGATATTATGGGAAGAGGAAGGGAGGGATAAGGGTGGGTAATTGGGGGGGCACTCCTGGGGGTAATTCTAATAACCAGAATCTATACACATTTTATATTATTTTGTTAAAAACTTGTATGGTTGTTCAATAATTTTAAAAAATGTGAGGAGCAACTATGCTACATTAAAAAACTGAATCAAATATAAAGGTGGGGGCTGGCGCGGTGGCTCCGCATTTACAGCACTTGCACGGCATGCCCAAGTACACGAGTTCAAACGCCAGCACCCACGTACACAACACATGGCAACGAAAGCCATGTGAAAAACTCAATAAAAAAATTGATTCTCTCTCTCTCTCTGTCCTCTCTTTAAAATATTATATATATATATATATATATTCCTCATCACAAACAAGCAACTGGCAAAATTATTTTTTGGAATGAAGAAATTTAAATATGGAGTATTAGATAAGATGAAATTTGGTAAGTGGAATAAAGCAACTTACAATATGTCCCCATTTTGGTTAAAAATACTTCAGTGTGTATCTATACACAGCAAATGTCTGGAAGCATATGACTATAAATACACACAAACTAAATGACCACATACATGGTGATCTTTGAGAAGATGGAACAGAGTATTTTTACTTCACTTTTATTTGTGTATGCTAATTTTCTAGAATGCACATGCTATAGTATGGGTGTGATCTGAGCATCCTCTGTGGTTCAAGGGTTGATCGGCAGGGTGGCGCTTTGGGAAGTCCTGATGACTTTTAAGAGGCAGCCTAGCAGGAGGCCCTCAGGTCACTGGGGGTGCACCCTGGGAAGAGACTTAGGATTGCTTGCTCCTACATGCACCCCTAACATGAAGAACCAATTAGCCACCCTCACCAAGCTAAACCAATGTTGCCACCCATGTTGGACTCCGAATCTCTAAACCTATGAGCTAAATAAGCCACCTTTTCTTTATAAGCAGCCTGTGTCAGGCATTTATTATAGTGACAAAAGCTGACTAATACATGTGTTACCTTGTAAAAATAAATTAAAAATTAAATATACATTTTTGGAAATTATAATTTAATAAAGCAGAATTTTAAAAAGAAAGTAGTTTTTTAAACTAAAAATTAAAACCCCTAACTACTATGTGTCTTAAAGAGTTAGTGAAGGGGCTGGAGCGGTGGTGACTCAGTAGCTACGGAGCTTGCCTGGCATGCACTAGGTCACAGGTTCGAACCCCAGCACCACATATACAACATCATGTTGGAGCAATGAAAGCCACATGAAAAACTAAATAATTCTCTCTTTCTCTCTCACTGTCCTTCTCTCTCTTTAAAAAAAAAAAAAAAACAATGTGAAAATAAACACACCTGAAAATAAGGATCCTAAGGAAGATGTGACAACCTCTGACTATGAAGTATTAAAAGTAAATCAACATTACTTTCTTAAGAGTCAATCACAGGAGCTGCAGTGGTGGTTCAGCAGTTGGAGCTCTTACCTGGCACATGCAAGGACTTGGGTTCCAACCCCAGCACCACATGCACAACTAAGTGTCAAAGAAACAAAGGCCAGATGAAAAAATAAAGTTGATAATCTCTCTCTGTCATTCTCTCCCTCTCTCTTTAAAAAAAAAAGTCAGTTATAGAGTTCTGACTATAAAGCCTCATAATAAAAATGATCTCTGCATCAAAGAATAGAGTTAAAAATTACAGATTTAAACTGGGCCTTGTGGCCCATGCTCATAACCTGAGATACTCAGGCGCTGAAGCAGAAGGATAACAAGTTCCAGGCCAGCCTGAGCAACACAGAGAAACCCTGTATCAAAATAAAACAAAGAGAGCTGGAGACATAACTCAGTGGTAGCCCTGCCCTTGGGGTAATTCCCAGTGCCACTAAGAGAAGGAAAAAATAATAAATACATACTAAACAGGCACCTGTGTCTACAAAGTTTTAAATAGCACTAATATGTCCTAGCAAATAATATTATTTTTAAAAAAGTTTAAATAAAGTTTGAAAGGTAAAAGGTAATAAGAAAAACAGTTAAAATATTTGAGCTCTATTCATCAGTGTTTTACACATGTTCTTCGGTATTCACAGTGACCTTCCTTAGAAAGTGCCATTCTTCTTGTTTTATTGATGAGAAAATGAAGATTTAAATGAATACATAAAGACCTCCTATAGTTTTTAAAAAGGAAACAGAACCCAAATGAAACATAGCAAAGAGACAGAAACACTTCACAAGACATGCAAAAAGAAACAACCCATGGTATGATAAGCAACGCACGATAAGAGAAAAGTAAACTACCGTCACAGAAATACCTACCTACCCACCCACAGCACGGCTAAGATTAAAGAATACGGATTCCAAGACCTTGCAAAAAGCATAGGTGATGAATTTAGCGTGAGCTTAGGGAAGAAAAACGATGCCAGAATAAACGTTCAGGTGCGTAAGTGGGTGTTGTTCAGCTTGGCTGGGCACAGAGAAGCGAATGGAAAGCAGACAGCCCAGACTGGTAGGTAAGAGTCAGATGCTGGGACAGCGGCAAGGCCAAGGCTAGGACTTTGTGCACAAGTCATTAAGCATCCTTATCACTGTGTGCACATTATCTAGCGTACTTACGCAGACCTACACAGCATAGCCTATTGCTCCCAGATAACACACCTGTGCAGCGATGTGACTGTGCTGGTTACTACAGGCAATTGCTAGCAATGGCAAGTATTTATCAGTCTAAACATAAAAGGGTGTAGCAACAGCACCAGGCAACAGGAAGCTTCCAGCTCTTTTATGAACTTAGAACTATGCTCATATACGAGCTGTTGCTATGCAGCACATGACTGTACTTGGTTTCCAAAGCAGAACCATGACATGGATAACACAATGAGATTTACCGTATATAAAAGGCTGCTTTTTATAGAACATTCCAGAGGGGGAGACCACAGAATCTTTCAAAAGCTTCCCGTCTTTCCCTGCAGCTAATTGCTCTGTCTTCCACTGTTTTTACCCCACTACTCCACCACATTCTTCCAAAATCTGTCATGGCCCTCCAGTCCAATCAGATTATCTCCTAGCTCACTGCCACCACGTGCATGCTGTGTGAATGCCTTCCTGTTGAGATGCCACACCAACATCTCCCTCAAGGATGGCCCATTGCCTGCAAGGCTCTCCTGATGTCCCGGGCCTCTCACAAATTAAACATGGTGCTCTTGAAGATTCAGTTGATGTCTGTTCAACCCACCCTTCCTTTGCCCCCTCCAGCCTACACAGCTCTCCCCCTCTCTAGACCCTGCAAGTTCAACGTAGGCTCCACAAAACAGAATTCAGCATCCAACAAGATCCATCTTGGCTTGTTCCTGGCTCTCCAAACAGACAAATGCACTCCTGGAGAGAAGCACCACATCTTTCATTTCTGATCCCCACAGCACCCAGTACCAAAGGCTATTGCACTTGCCAACTAACAACTTCTCTTGAAAATAGAAATGCAACATACCGTTTCACCCAGCAATTTCATTTCTAGAAATTTATCCGGATATACTCATGCAAATATTGTGATCAAAACTATGCATTATGAAGTACAGCACCCATTCATGTTTAAAACATTAGAAAAAATAGGGATAGAAGGAACTCACCTTAACATCACACTGAATAGAGAAAAACTGAAAGCATTCCTCTAAAAACAGGAAGAAGACACGGATACCCACTTTCACCACTCCTATTCAACGTAGTCCTTGAAACTCTAGACATAGCAATCAGGCAAGAGAAAGAAATGAAAGGGATATGAATAGAATAAGAAGAACTTAAATTATCTGTTTGCTGACAACATGAGCTAATATTTAAAAGACCCAAAAAACTCCACCAAAAGACTTCTGAACTAACAAATGAATTCAGCAAAGCAGCAGGATACAAGATCAACTCTCATCAATCGTGTTGTTTCTCTAATCCAATAAGGAATCTGCTGAAAAAGAAATTAGGAAAACTACCCCACTCACAATAGCCTCCAAGAAAAAAGAAAAGCAACAGTAAAGACTTTAAATAACAGATGTCTTTCTTTCAATAAAGACTACTTAAGTATGGCACAGTGGCACACACCTGTAATCCCAATGACTACTCATAAGGCTGATGTAGAAGGATCGCATGTTCAAAGCCAGCCTCAGCTACTTAGCAAGGTCCTTAGCAACTTTGCAAGAGCTTGTCTCAAAGTAAAAAATAAAAAGGGCTGGGGATGTGGCTTGATGGTTAGACCCACTGGTTTCAATCCCCAGTACCAAAAAAAGAAGAAAAAACTAGTTAATTTGAGTCTACACTGCACATTTTAAAAAACCACAGGACTTGAGATAACTACATATGGACCACAACAAATGGAAAAGTTGCAGAAAAGGATGTAAATTGGGTCTTATTATAAACTTTTAATTATATATATATTTGTAACTATATATATATATATATATAATTACAATTTTTTGTGGGTATGTGGTAGGGCTTGAATCCAGGGTCTCACACATTTTAAGTATGTGCTCTACCACTGAGCTACAAATGCTGTCCTCATATTTGCTTTTAGACTAACAATCTCTGGTAAGCACAATAGACTTTTTATTATAGAAACCATACTATTTTATTTGGGGAAAAAATGAACACCTATAACATTCAGAGCAAAAAAAAAAAAGTCATGTATTTTAAGATAGTTACTTACAAAACAATGTATAATATAAATCAATTTTGTTTGAAATGAGTAATAATGATTACTTCCAGAAGAGAGAATACAAGAAAAATTCACTCTATTTCACAGTCTGTTAGACCACTGCTTTAAATAGTAAACTTACTTGAGTTATAAATATATATGTATGTGTGTATGTGTGTGTATATATATATTTATATGACTTTTTAAGTATATATATATATATATGTATATATATATTTATATGACTTTTTAAGAATACCATCTTTCTGAGATAGTAAGAATGATCAACCCCCAAAACTAAATATTTGGGTCTACAAATTTTCCTGGCAACTTTTTAAACTGTAGAGAATCAGCTTTATTTACTGTTGGATTGCCCAGCAAATCCAACTAAATTCAAGGAAGTTAGAAATAACATAATAACAACAAATTAAATTCTCAGAACTTATGAGTACAACTTTTCTGCTAGACAAATTTTAAACATCTGGGGCTGGAGCAGTGGCTCAGCAGTTACGGTGCTTGCTTGGCATGCACAAGTACACGGGTTCAAAACCCCAGCCCCCATGTAAATAACTAAGTATCAGAGCAACGAAAGCCACGTGAAAAACTCAATAAAAATAGATTCCCTCTGTCTGTCTCTCTCTCCCACTGTCCTCTCTTAAAAAAAATTAAACATCTGCTTGATGAAGAAAATTCCTCTAATGAAGTTAACTTTGGATATTTGAATTATTGTCAAGGGCCAGGCATTACACTGGTCCCTCACAGTATTGTTGTTTTAAAATATCTTATACATATGTACAGTCCACATTAATATGCCTGAGGGCCTTGTTTCAAGGCCAAAGCTAGAGAGGAGACAGGAATCTACTTCATTTCACTGGTAGGAACAACAGGAAGAAAACTTCAAGAACAGCCCAAGGGAACTCTGAGTTCTATCTGCATGGATCTGAACTTGACACAGAATATCCTGGTTCCCCTAGGCCTTGCTCCAATGTGGATCTTACAAATGTTCTCACTTAAGGAGTCAAGGCCTTCTCTAAGCCTCCAATTAAAAGAAGCAGCAGAGCTCTCTTTTCTCATGTTATTCCAAACCTTTTCCATCTAAGCACTGACCTTGAGATTCAACCACCTTTTTTTGTTTTCCCTTCAGACTGACTGCTGAATATAACAGCTATAGCTATGGTAAGGAAGTGCTTAACAGGTACAACTCCTTCATTCAATAACCCCGTGATGCGTGATGCTTCTCTGTTACGGATGAAGAAACTCAAATACAAGGTCTGATACCTACTAAGTGGCCAACTACTATTAAAACCTCATTAATCTGAGATTCTCATTCCTCAATATAATCTTTCCTGTGCAGCACTCACCATCTCTGTGATGTATTTCCTTTAACCCAGAAAACATAAGCAATCTTTAGACAGTAGTGCTCCAAGATTTTTAACAAATCTCAAAGTCAACAGGCCACCTGCATCAAATGATTATTTTTGGAAACACTCCTGCTTCTGCTACTATTGGATGACTGACATCTACGGAATTTAATCTGTAAAATTATTTGGTTTTTTTCTTAACTTTTAAAAAGCTGTAACAGCAATAATTAGACACCCCATCTCTTAACCAAGCAAAAAGTGACTGAGTTCAGATTCTCATTCTGTCATTTAGTATTGTCCTTCATCAGCAAAGGATGAGTCAAATGCCATAATGAGCTTTCCATCCAATGGACCCCCACACACAGGGTGGTCCCATGAGATTATGTATCCTAATGATGTAGCCATCTTAGCTCCTGTGAGTACACTCTGTGTTTTCACACTATTAAAAAATCAACTCATACCACTTTCTCAAAATGAGTCCTCCTCCTTTAGAGATGGGAGTCTGAAAATAGCATAGTGAAAGAGGAGCAAATAAGAAGTCAATGTAACAATATTACTGTTAGCCTTTGATTATTTACCACTGACAAGATGTGGAATTACTGACAAGTTCAAATCAAATTCAGTACCGTAAGATCCATGAATTCATATGCTCACCAAAACCAAATGTAAATATGAAAAGAAAATGCTGTTTATGAAACTGATGAACTAGTGGTTCTATACGAGGTAAATACAATAAAAATTAAATATATAAAAACTAAATATATAAAATATATCTAATATTACAAATTATCATAATATGTGTAAAAATGAATGCTAACTCATTCATTCCATCCTCACATCCATGTGGAATACAATAATTTGATAGCTTAAAAAACAAGAGTCCTGGGGGCTGGAGCGGTGGCTCCGCGGTTATGGCGCTTGCCTAGCATGGATGAATACACGGGTTCAAACCTCAGCACCCACTTATATAACTAAGTGTCAGAGCAAGGAGTCCTCAGTTAGTGTTACACCTTTAAGATATTTTATATAACCATTATTAATCTTCGACAGGGTGAGCTCCGGTGCCACCCCAGTGAAGGCGAAGGGCACCGTGGACAGCTGCAGTGACTGTCCGTCCTGCACGCTCTGCTCCGCTGCAGATGCATCCAGCTCACGCGACAGGTGTGCTCACCACGTTGCGTAGTGCAGGGAGGGCACGCAACTGTCAAGTCATTCATCGTCACCAGCCCGGCAAGGACTAACATGTATGCTCATTTGTCAGAGGAGGAAACTGAGGCGCAAGGAAGAGAGGCAGAGCTAGGGCTCGGGCAGAAGCGGGCTGCAAGCACTCGGGGTCGGTGCAGTGTTAACACCTGCGCCTGCGGGGACGGGAGGACGGCGCAGGGCGTGGAAGGTACACGTACCAGTGGGCAGCAGGGGCTCCAGCGGGGTAAAGGCACGCTCCATAGCGGAAGACCGGCCCCTGCATTAAAACACAGAAGTGCGAGGTTACAACTTCCCGAGTCCGCCTGGCGACGCGGGACGCCACGGGCCCGCAGCCGTCAGCCCCGCGCTCGGAGGGAGGCGCGTGCACGGAGGCGCGCGGACCGGGCGCGCGCCGAGCTCCGCGGGGGCCGCCCCTCCCGCCGCCGCGCGCGCCCGCCTCCATCCGGGCTCCCGGGCCGCCCCCTCCCCTCCCGCGGCTGCCACACTTACACAATGGCGGGAGGAGCTGGAGCCGCGGAGCGCGGAGCGCGGCGATCGACCGCTCGGCGCGCGGCTGCGGCGTCTGGCGCGCGGCCTCCTTCCGGGAGCGACCAGAGCCCTCGCGGCTTCCGAGGCACCTCAGGTGCCTCTGCGCAGCCCTCTACCCCGGCCCCAGCCAAGCGGCCTTCCTCGGCCCCAAGCGCAGCCAGGAGCTCCTCGCCCGCCCGACTTCCAACCCGGTTTCCCCCGGTCTCCCGCCGGCGCCCGCCGTGCAGCCCTTTCCTTCCCGCGGCGTCCGCTGGAGGAAACCGAACCTGCTCCGCGGCTGCCGCGGGCCGCCCCTAGTGGACCGGCCCGGCGACCGGGCAGCGCTTCCCAGTGCCCAGCGAGCCTTACCTGCAGCGAAGCTGGCTCGGGCACGCGGCCGAAAGCCCGCTCGGCCCGCCCCCCAGGCCCCGGCACCCGAGGCCCCCGGCTGGGCCCCAGAGGGAGCCACAGCGGAAACGCACTCGGGTTTTTACTGGAGCATGGGCGTCGCCCAAAGAAATGACCCCAAGCTAAATTTCAAACACTAGAATTTGCTCTTAAACATTTCAGAAGCCCACGTTAAAGATGCCATTAGGGAAGAGATTTGCACCTGTAAGACAAGTGGTTGCTGAAGCTGTAACCCCTGGAGGACCACAAATCATCAGAAAAGGGCAAAGCGATGAGATGATGACCCAGAAAATAGACAGGCAAGTTGTAGAAGATATTCACGGGGCAGGAAGTAAAACTACCCAGATAAGCAACACTAAAGAGGTAAATTTATCTGCCAGATTGCTAACGATTCTTTTGCAAAAGAAATGTACATCTATTGAGCAATTATTATTTATTTTCCAATCACTGTTGACAGCTTTTACATTACTTTAAAATGTAGGCTCTAAGAGAACAAGGACCAGAATTTGTTTACCCTTAAATCCTCACACTGAATAGCTGCTGGTTAAAAAAAAAAAAAAGCAAGCAATCAATGAGTATGTATTGAATGTTCATACTGAAATGAAATCGTTTGCAATAACCTGGAATGCCACTTACCTAGTTCTTAGGACTGACCTATTCGACACAGAACTGACAGGCACCGCCCACTCTAGCTCAAGATATATGGCATATTTATTATTCCAAGTGATGTTATAATAAAAGTGCTCTGCAGTGAAGTAAGTCTTCAAAACAAGGTACCCCAACCCCTTTGAGGTTTACAATAACATCCACTTTTAAAGACTTTGTGAAGACCAGAAGTAAAGACACCGTTTCCAAACCCAGAAAGTCTCAGAGACATTGGAACACGTAACATTGTTTTCTTGAAACATCAGTTAAAATCTTGCAGAACAGTGTTGTGCCAAACTGTTGGGAGAAAGCTACAAGACGCTGTGAGCCCAGGTTCTAGCTCTTCTTTGGGCAAAGACTGTGCTCCCTACTCTTGTTACTAAGTGTTTCTTCAACTATTTCCTCATTTTTGGTGAAGAAACTCAAATCATTCTCACAGCCTCAAAATGCATACCTATGCTGATCTTACCTCAACAACCCAGCAGTATTTTCAGCCACCTTTAATGTATTTCCACTTAGTTCCCTCTTGCCTCTGAATCAAGTGGTTAAAACTGAAGTCATTAGCTCACTCCTCTTCCCAGGGTCTTCACTTCTTAGTCTTTTCATTGTTTTTCACTTCAAAAAAAAAAAGAGAGAGAGAGAGAGGGACAGTGATAAAGAATCAATTTTATTTAGTTTTTCCTGTGACTCCTTGCTCTGACACTTCTTCATGTAGGTGGCACTGGGGTTTCAATCCGCTTCCTTGCACATGCCAGGCAAGTGCCATAACTGCTGAACCACTGCTCCAGCCCTTGTTTTCCACTCCTGGATAACTTGATTTTGCCTTTTTTTTTCTTATTCCATAAACTCAGTTTCCTACTTCTTGTTCTATTGATCGCTCAGTCCAGCCTGTCAAAAAAAAAAAAAAATTCTTAATCATTTCCCAGCACCTATTAATCAAAATTCTCATTCTTTAACAGTCTAAAATCTCATCATCTCTGAAAAGTTTCCTGAGATTCACTCAAGTCCCTAACAATCCTGTCCTTCTCTGTGATCTCATCATACTTTTATGCTTCTTTCCTATTCCTTACCATATTCTAAAATAGTATAGTTCATTTTAAATGTGTGCTACCTTGTGGTTCAAGGAGACTGCCTGAGCTCCAGCTTTAACATGTACGTTTAAAACTTTAGGAAGGAGGAAGTCATGATGGAAGATAGACCACCTGCTTATAAGCCTTTTCATAAAAAAGGCATAAGTGAAACACCCTAGATCCTAAGGTCATACACAGTCCATGGTGTGGTTTGGCCTTAGACCTGCACAGGGAGAAGTAGAGGAGGCTCAGGTGAGGTGATTTACAGATGGTTTTGCACTTGGGCAAGTCAGTTCGCTGAACATGACATATTTCCGTCTGTGTTTGGCTGTTTTAGGAATATGGATATATTAAACACAGGTGAGATTATTCCACCATCACTGACTTCCAGGAACACAGAGCTCAGGTAAAGTTCTATATTGATAGAGGCTTTCTAAAGCAGCACACAATAATTTTGCTAAATCAGGTTGCCTAGGATTTAATCACCTTCCTCCACTAGCTTCAAGGAAGATTGTGCAATGCAGTCTTTTAGATGAGAAGTGATATGGCCAGGTAGAAATGGACACTGATACGAAATACAAAAGGGTAGTTGTTGAAAGCAAAGTAACCAACTAGCCTTGCCATCCCCAAGTGGCTGCGTTGACTGCCAACCACTGTCCTCCTCCACTCTTGCTCCCTCTAGTCTAGTCCTCGTGTGGTGGCCAAGGTCCTCTTTTTAAATTAGAAACAAGTCATGTCCCTGCTTGCTTAAAACTCACTGGCTGATTTTAGAATAAATGCCTAGGGCAAAGGCCCTGAATAATCCAGTTGTTGTCAAACCCATTCATGTTTTACACCACTCTTCTCCTTACATTTCAATCTCCAGTCAAACCTGTCCCTTTGTATTTTTTAATAAAACAGATGTTCTTTTCTGCAGGAACATCCTCTTTCCCTAGTTCTTCACATTCTTGGCTCATTCTGAGCTCAAATACCACCTCTTCAAAGAAACCTTCCTTGATTTTTCTATCTAAACAACTTCCTTAGCTACTCTCCATCTTAACACACTGTTTTTCTTCTTCATAACCTTTATCTTGGAGAAGTTATTCATTGACTTTCTTCTCTATAACAAGGAAGGGATTTTGCCTGATCATTGCTATATTCTCAGTGTCAAATAATACATGGTATGTAGTGATATCTTTCTATTTGTGTGTGTGTCAGGGATTTATTAACCACTCAAGGATCTATATAGCACAGAATTAACAAAATAAAAATCAGCTAAATAATAATTCAATCTATGGACAGTACTTAGTTCATAAAAAGCTTTGGGGTGTCTTGTCAATCACTGCTTCAACTCCCACCCTACAGGCATGAAGTCTTATGTAATAGAAAGCATCCACGTTTTAGGAGCCGGCAGCTTCCCTCTTTAGTATGGAGGGAAGCAAACCTGTGTCTTATTTAAATGACTCTTTATATTTGTGAAAGAGCAATAAGCATCTATTTTGTTTAATTGATTTTGTCCGGTTTTTTGAGGGGGGGTCTGTTTTTCTTATTATTTGCCATTCATTCTTAATCCCAACTAATACATCAGTTAATAAATAATGGAATATTGACCTAGCTGAAGTGGTAGAGAATCTCAGACTGAAAATATTTGGGATATATTTAAGGATCAAAACCAAGCCTTTATTTTTGGCCTTTCATTAGATTTGGTTGTGACAGATTGGACTCCAAATCTTTTACTTTTCCAACAAAGTATATATAGTAATTTCATTTACTGGTATAGTGGAAGACAAGACTAAGAGGAGGGGAAGTGAATTTAAAATCAATATTATACCATAAATTTACCTGTAAGCCTCACTTGATATATGGCAGTTTTGATTATGTTCTTTATTGATAAATTGCATAAGTTTGTTGGGCCTACAAAAGTTAATGTAAAAACTGATGCTTTTTCTTTTTTACAAAGACTAACCCAGGTCCAAAATTGGATTGGCATTGACTTGGGTAGATCTCTTCAAATTTCTGGAGCTCTCTTCTTTACAGTTGTGTGGTACTTTGCCCTGCAAGTGCTGGTCAGCTCAGCCTCCTCTTTCTTCATATCAGTGAGATTGTCTGTGTGGCAGTGTGGATGTGACCTCCAGGTAGAACGCCTAGATGATCAAGGCTCATCTAGGTGGTTTTCCTTGTCTTGCAAATCATAATTCTTCTCTGGATGTTATTTCATTTAGGTTTTCCTTTTCTAGCTATTTATGCAGGAAGACAGGTCTGGTGTCAGATACTTCTGTACAGGAGGAAGTAGAAGTTCTTTACAATAAGTCTGTTACAGAGCAGGGGACTGTGGAGGAGCAACCACAGAGATCCTGGGTCGCCCCTTCTTGGCAGTTGTGCCAGAAAGATTTCAGGTATGTTATTCAGAGTAACAGGCATGAGTTTGTCAGAAAGAACAGAAAAAGGGGTAAAAGGAACACAGCCAAGGGAGAGAGGAGAGGGAAGTTGTGCCCCTCTTGCCCTACAGTTTTTATTAGGGGGTCCCAGGAAAGTTTCTAGAGTCCCACCCAGGTCCACCCCTTGACTCTACTGACAGCAGAATTCCATCAGATTGACCCACAGAGGGGAGACATGCTAATGATCCAAGCCAGCTCTGCTATTCTAAGTGGAACCTGTTCTTAGATTTTATTGTTAGGGGGAATTATCCTTATCTCCTGAGTTCTGAAATCTGGGCTGTGTGGGTCACTGAAGTGCCCTGCTTCAGGGTAACTTGTGTTCTTATCTGTAGGGAGGAACCTTTGAAAGCTTGCATTTCTCCTGCAGGTAACAGTTTGCTGGGGACTGTGGTAGGGCTGTAGGTAACTTGCTTTTTAAAAGAAAGCACAGTAGGTCCTATTCATGGAACCATCCCTTAACCTCTGTTTTCACCCTCACATCTGTGTTACCCAGCAAGTCTTATATTCAAATGTAAATCCTAAAATGTTCTTTGTAAGCTGTGTCTACACAGTCAGGAGTTTCTGACTTTTGGACCAGACAATAGAATAGGTAATTGAGCTCATTAGCCTCCTGCATAAAAGTCAGCATCCCTGAGACCTCCCCTCATCTGACTTTGAAACCCAGCTCTTCATTTCTCTTTTGGTTAACTTTTCATTGTCTATTAGGGTAGTTGAGCAGTTCTCTAATTTGTTTCCTATTATTTAGCAATATTCTGAGAACATCTTTCTCTTCTTTTTGATATTTGCACAGTTTTTAGATTTATTTTCAAGCATGTGTGGCCTATTCATACTGTTTCACTGTCATGGTTCCTGAAGTTTATTTGTGCTCCTTTTCAGATGGCTGAATCGTCTGTACTCTTAGGACTTCTTTCTCCTGTTGGCTGTGTCTGCTGACTCTTGTTTCCGCATAAGGCTTACACTTGTTTGCTTTATGCAAACAGAAGTTTTGGGTTTGCTTGTGACATAACTGTTGGTTTGCATTGCTTCTGAATTATATTTTACTTGAAACTTTCACTTCATGATTTTTGTACCAATATATGGGGGAAAAAATCTCTAGTGAGTTTATTCACGGCTGATTTGTCTCCTTTCCACTCAATACACCATGTAAAGTACCGAGAGCTTCCTGTGGTTTTCATGGCTGTGTTTACGTGTGCTGGTGGCATTTCATTTTCAGGGCAGGATTTCGCTTCTAGCAGTTCACTGCCTGGATTCCAGGCGTCTCTTGTTTGTTGCTCTAGCTCCTGTCTAAAGCCCTGGCAGCAACGACTGAATCAGAAGCACTCAGTTCCCTTCTCCCAGCCAACTGCAAGCTGGGTCTGCTCTGAGTACTTTATTATCTCCCTTAACCTTTATGACATACAAAATGAAGTATTAGCATTATTATTATTATTAGTCTTAGATAAAAACCAAGCCTAGGGTAATTTTCTGAGAGCTACATATTAAACATATAGGCTTATCTCACTTCTATTTGGCCCTTTATTTTCTGCCACAGGTAGTTTCCCACCTTTTTTAAGTTCAGATACACAGATATACACATATGCATACGTACTCAGTATATACCCGACTCTACATACACTTAAGTACATATATGCACGTACATAAAGTAGGTTTATATGTGTATATATATAAATGTATTCATATATTTTTGTATCTAAATTTCTTCAGCATTTCAATATTTGTAGTGGGAAAATGTGTCTTTCTTAGCAGTTTGTCTTTTCACATACTGCAACATGACTAGAATTCTGCTGAGATGTTGGGTGTACATGTGTGTCTATAAGTGGTTGATGTGAGCAGGGGAGACAAGTAGAGAAGAGATACTTCTGTTTCGAATTACAGAGAAAACAGCACATTTAGTAATGAATTCACATTCCTCCTCTTCTTTGGAACCACTCTTCCCTTGAAGCCCAGCTCCACAGCCTCCCTCTCATACATTCCCATCCAGCCACATGCCAAGTCCTTTCATCAGTATTTTCTAAAAACATCTCCAAATTGTCCACCGCCACCTCCGCATTTCAACCCTCTGTCATATCACACTGAAATTAGGCATTATCCCAAGACAAGAAATTCACACTGTCTTATCTTCACTGGTCCACGTGAACAGCATGGCAATCACTCTTAAACCAATGTGACCATGTCATTCCATGCCAAAACTGATGGAGTGGTTCCAACTACTCCAGGTTAAAGGCTAAAATCCTCAACCTATCTTAGAAGACCCAGCATGTTTGTCCTTTCCTCATTCTCCAGCTTCCTGCACCTCATTTTTTATTAACACTCTGACTTTCCCATTCCTGGAGTGCACCAAATTTCCTCCAACCATATGAGTGCTACTCATTCACCTTGTAATACTGTTCAGGAGAAATATAATTAAATAATAATTCCTGATACTGTTGTTGTTGTTAAATGTCTATATCTCCTCATAGTCTGAAGGTTCAGTGTGGTCAGTAATGAGTCTTGTTCCAGCTCTTGATAATGTAGTTGAACACAGAACATGTTCAATAAATATTTGTTGAAGCAAGAAAAGACAGAAGGAAGGAAATGAAATGTTATGAACTTTGAGCTTTTGTTAGAATGAAGTAGATCAAACTGTGAACTAAGGTAAATAATTGATCATCAATTCTGTTTTCATTTTGATAAGAGGGAAAATTACCGTATTTTCTCTCCTTGGTAAAGAAAGGAGAGATTTTTGAGAAAGAGAAGATTAGGAGTAGAAGTAAAGATGTATGAATTTTGCATATCCCCTTGTTTCAACTCATTTACTTATTATGGAATGAAAAAAATTTCAGGAAATTTTAGATAATTTCTTCTAGCCACTACAAATATAACCATCTCTACTTAGCATGATGTATCATATTTTTGGAACAATATTTTAATCATGGTTACTTAAAATAACAACTTTTTGGAGTAGTTAATAATAAAATCACCACCTTTTCTTTTTAGGGTTTCTTCTTTCCAAAATAAGAGTTTTTACTCAATATTCTGCTTTTCAATTACTAAAAGTACCATATATATTCTGGCAGCCTTATAAAAATTATTGATACTTACAGTAGAGGGCAGCAGAGAAGTACATGTCAAGATGAAATACTGGCACTTGTCTAAAGTTCCTCTGGAAGGGCTTCCTTGGGAATGATGTGTGACTAGGTTGTTTAGAGTAAGGTTCATCACTGTGAGAAGATAAAAGTTCAGATGATGAAGTGACTATAAATCAATAAAGATCTCAAAATTTGGAAAACAAGGAATGTTAAACATGGTGATGTTGAAAGCATAAATTTTATGTTTTATGCTCATAGACAGGAATACTTAAAATGTTATTGACAATAGCAGATTTTGACTTTGCTGTCTTTAATGATTCACTCTTATTTTTATTTTATTATTTTTTTAAAGAGAGAGAAAGAATCAGTTGTATTTAGTTTTTCATGCACTTTCATTGCTCCAATACCTTGTTGTGCATGCAGTGCTGGGGTTCAAACCCGCATCCTCACGAATGCAAGGCAAGCATTCATTGCTCCAGCTCCCCCTTATTTTTATTGAAGAACCTAAAAGTAATTATTTTTTAACAGATTGGACTTATGTTCATTATAGATGAGTAGGATTTAGTATGAGATATACGCATCTTGATCCTTTCAAAAATTATACTTAGGAATTTCTTTTTACATTAGATAGTTCAATTTCTTTTTCAGTTTGCTTGAATGAACCAGAAATGTTACTGCACTTAAAGAAATAAATTCTGTGGTGTTGTTTACCTTGCACTGTAAGTCTCTGAAAGTGAGTTGCAGAGATGAAGCACAGCCAGAGTTCTCTGAAGATACTTCCACTGTTGGAGAAGTGGTACAATGCGATGTTCAGCTAACATGGGGCCATCAAGTTAGAATATGTAGGTTCCAACAGATTTATATAAAACCCTAAGGTCTGCAAAGACTGACAGATTGAGCAATCATTTTATTTTTAAGGTTCCCTGGCACAGGAGGAGGTTGTAGTTGAAAGGACAAGTAGAACTACATATGGTTGTACTTACGAGTCAATCACAGGAAGACTCGTACTTAAAGGTAAACCCTAAATAAAGAAATATCTATTCAAGAGTGATACTGAACATACTCCTTAGAAGACTTCAATAGCTCTAGGAACAAATGGCATGTAGCCAGAGAAGTCCCCCCAAAATTTGTACCAGCAAAGGAAGAGATTACTTTCTCTTCTGTACTCAAAATTCAATTTTAATACAGTAGCTTCCATAGTACAGAAGTAGATTTAAGAAGCTCAGTTTGTTCAGTTAGGGATACTCAACTGTAGTTTACAAAAGATTATTAATAACAATCTTAAAAGTAATAACAACAGGGTCTGGAGCAGTACTTCAGTGGTTCGAGCACTTGCATGACATGTGCAATGACCTGGGTTCAAACCCCAGCATCACATACACAACAAAGTGTTGGAGAAACAAAGGCCAGATGAAAAAAATAAATAAAATTGATTCTTTCTTTCTCTCTCTCTCACTCTGCTCTCTCTAAAAAAAAAAAAGGAATAATAACAAAAGTTATTTGCATTGATGATAGCATAATTACATGCTTCATAGAGTCTAAGGCATATTTTTGTTCTTTACTTGTTGACACCTTTGACCTTGGAGCATCTGCAGTTGATGATGGTTTACAGTCATTTTCAGGCAGAAGGAAAATGGTCTCCATGGTGTGGAGATGCACAGTTGGGTTTTAGCTGTTTATACTGTTTTGAAATTTATTGTCTTCATAGAAATTCATAAAAATTAATAAAGAATGTGTTTAAAAGAGGGCAAAAAAAGATGTTTCAACAAGTATAATAATAATTCTAAGGGATAAGACAGCACTGTTTCATGATTTTTGTAGTATTTTGTTTTCCTTTTCCTTGCATAAAATAATGGCATGTGTTACAATTACAATTACGGATGTCTCATATTTGGTAAATATGGTTGTTTTTTTTTTAGAGAGAAGGACAGTGAGAGAGACAGAGGCAGAGAGAATGAATTTTTTATTGATTTTATTATGGCCTTTGTTGCTCTGACACTTAGTTGTGTACGTGGGTGCTAGGGTTTGAACCCATGCACCTGCGCTTGCACGGCAAGCACTGTAACCGCTGAGCCACCGCTCCAGCCCCAAATATGGTAATTTTTTTAAAGAATCCATTTTTATTTATTTTTTCATCTGACCTTTGTTTCCCCAACATTTAGTTATGTATATGGTGCTGAGGTTTAAACCCAGGTCCTTGCTCATGTCATACAAGTGCTCAAACGGCTGAGCCACCACTATAGCCCCTAAATATGGTATTTTTGTAACCATTTTATAAGTGAGGAATCTGAGACTCCAAAAGGCTAAGAAACTTTTCCAAGGTTACAAAATAGAATACAGTTCTCATTTATCGTGAGTTGCCTTGTTTCTGTATAGTCAGTGCAAAAGAAATGCTAACGATGATTCTTCAACACCTTTAATCTTTCCTTCCATCCCAATTATTTTCATTAGCAACTGTTCATATTTTTATCTAGCAGTATAAAAGGAAAATTATGCTTTTTTTTTTCCATACTGGGACTTGAAGCCACAGGACTTTAGCACTGAGCTACAACCCCAGGCCTTCCTGTTTTTTATTTTGAGACAGTATTTTGCTAAGTTATCAAGACCCGTCTTGGGGGCTGGAGCGGTGGCTCGGCGTTTATGCCACTTGCCCTGACATGCACAAGTACACAGGTTCGAACCCCAGCACCCACGTGCACGGCTGTGACGGCTGTGTCAGAGCAACAAAAGCCATGTGAAGTGCTCAGTAAAAGTTGAGTCTCTCTCTCTCTCTCTCTCTCTCTCTCTCTCTCACACTGTCCTTCTCACTTTAAAAAGGAAAAAAAAAAAAAACCCATCTTGAATTTGCCAAAACTGTCCTCGCAGTTGCAATCCTTCTGCCCCTGACTCCCAAGTTGCTAGGATTACAAGTGTGTGCCACCACACCAGACTTATAACTGTATTTAAAACAAACCAAAACAAAATAAAAAACAGAATGTCCATTTAGAATGAAGAAAATAATAAGTGCTATGAAGTTCCTTCTTATCACACAAAGGAGGAATTCTTAAAAAACTAAGAATTAATGCTTGGTGCAGTGACACGAACCTGTAATCCCAGCTACTGGGGAGGCTGAGGCAAGAGGGTGGCAAGCTGGAAGCCAGACTAAGCAACTCTGGGAGACCCTCTCTCAAAAATAAAACAAAGAGTGCTGGTGGTCTAGGTCAGTGGTGTAGTTCCCATGGTCCAGACCCAGTACTGCAAAATACAGATATGCAAAAAGGAATTTAAAAGGCTTATTTCATTAATCATTTAATTAAAACATATTCTATCAACTTCTTATAACTATATAAATTAAAATTTTAAAAACCCATAGCAATGTTTAAATATTAAGCCTACAAACTGATTGTCTGCACATCCTTAAGTGTCCTATGATTCAAAACTTTTCAATGTACAGATATAAGAGAAACAAATGGGTTATTTTATTACAAACATTACATCCTCTTGTGTCAACAATTTCATGTCTCCTTGCTCTGTAAGTAGAACCAGAGTATGGGATTATTCTTGAAAACCAATACACCTAAAAGGCCAGTTGGTCCTGAAGACAATTGCTGGGCATATTTTGTAGGATCACCAGTTTTAAGGTCCAAATGTTGAGTCAGGCTCTGGATCCAGTTCAAATTCACACTTAGTCTTTACCTTTGACCAAAAAACATCCCAGTCACTGTCCTCATATATCCTATCCAGCAAGGCAGAGCTTGCACACACTAGCCTGCAGAGCTATGTAAACTGAGATTTTGTTTGATTCTGCAAGAGTGCAAACAGAGAAGGAATTCAGTTTGAATGCTGACATTTGAAAGAGAAAGGCCTTTTACTAGGTGACCTTGAGGATAACTTTCTGCCACAGAGATAGAAGCCACCTCCTGCTATGTTCTGTTATTGAAGGCATCATTTCCTACAAGGTACAAAGCTATTTGCAAATAATGTGAGGCTGTGCATTCCTAAGTACTGCCACGGCTCTGTGTGTTTTCCTCCCAGGTGGCTTACCTGGGATAACTGGAGAGGGGAATGGTTTCTTGATGGTAAAAAACACCAAAATAGTCTGCTCTCTACTTCTAAAAATGTGCAGATCTGCTCTTTTTAGCAAACATCTCTTTGAAATTGTGATGCCATTTGCTTGAGTCAGAGAGGAACACAGTTGAAATAGTTAAGAGTGTAGCATAGTTTTAATTTTAAGAGGAAAAAATTGATGAAAATAAAGGAAAGGCCAAAAAAGTAGGTGGGAAAATATTCACAAGTATGTCCTTAATCTCTCAGATGCCAGTAATATTTTTCTCTTCACCTTCAGTGAAATTTCTTGCAAACGTGTTGGAAAGTTCCTCTTCGAATAATGGGCCATTTAATCAACAACTCAAGAAAGCCAAGTTTAAAATACAGGTTTGTTTTGGTTTTTTGTTTGTTTGTTTTGTTTTGTTGTTTTGCAAAGTATGATTTTAATTGCATCTTAATTCTAGACTTAGACTGCTTGGTTTTTCTCCATGGAGTAAAATCAGTTGATGTTAAGAGAAAGCTTCGGAGGCTGGATCAGTGGCTTGGCAGTTACCACATTTGCCTGGCATGTACAAGTACGTGAGTTCAAACCCCAGTACCACGTACACAACGAAGTATCCAAGGAATGAAAGTCACATGAAAAACTAAATAAAAATTGCTTCTCGATTTCTTTGTTTCTCTCTCTCTCTCTCCTCTTTTTTTAAAAAAAGAAAGAGAAAGCTTCTTTCAATTAAACCGAAGGAAGACCTGGCGTTCTCCAATAACAAAGCTTTCAGCTCCTGTAACTCAATGTCTTCAAGCTTTTGCTTGTCAGAGATGGCATAGAAGGGATGCCTTTGTGAGATTAAAATGGTTTAACCTCAAGAGCTCTGGTATTTACCCATTATTTTATAAAATATCAATGAAAACAAGGCTCTTCTATCTAAACAGTGTTCCATTTAATTCATTAGCAAAATAATGTAGAACTTTACTGTTCCATGGGTGCAAAGGACCAATTGAATGGACTGGTCATAAAAAGTTTCACTTGTCTAATATTATCTTAGCTCAATTTTGAACTTTGTGGATTTTACAGTCATTCTGTTTTGTATGACTTTGTGGACCAAGGATTACAGAGGTCAGCCTCAGAGAGAAAAGATGTATTTCAACAACCTAAGGGGATGCAGAAGCTTCAGTGCTCAGAGGATTAAGAAACATATTCCTTGCTTCAGTTGCCATTCCCCAGTGGGTGGAGAGGCTTCAAGTAAGCAGAAGGGCATGGCCTGACTCACCGGCAGCTGGCCAGTGTTGGGCACATTGCGTCTGCTTTATTGAGGTTACTGAAGTTGAATTTGGAACTGACATATGACAGAGTTCCCATTTAAAACTTCAAAAGAAAAAACTTCCAAAGCAAGCTTATACTGGCTAATAGAATGAACTGCAGGGTCCCTGGTTCAGGAAAGTAATGAGATACTCACTCAGTACAAGTTTCACCAATAGCTTGTCGTTGCTGGGTCTGCAGTTGAAGCCCTACCAATGGATCATTGCATTGCCTGTAATGTGTATGATTTGAAAATATCAAGGTACTCAAATACAAGACATAATTCTGTCACTCATTGACTAGAATTTCAAACTTAACATATTAAATATGTTTTATTAAACATATTACATAGGTGGCTTAAATTGGGGAGTTATGTTTCAGCTCAGATATGAATCACCTAGCTCATCTGAAGACTTTATAAAAATTTTGTACTAATTTAAAGGGACTGGAGGTGTGGGGGCATTTCTTCTCTTTTGAAATGCAAATCAATCTGCAAGTTTTAATTCACTGTCAGTTTGAGTCAGGTCAAGGCACACGACTGAAAAGACATCTTGATAAAAAGAATCACTGCCTGCAGTTGGAAGAAGTGGATTATTTAACCATATCATTATCTTAACAACAGTCCAAACGAACTGCCTTGAACTATGTTTCTACAATTCAAAAAATTTAAAGAAACACTCAGTATTTCAGTTTTTCCTTTCATTGATATAAAGTGGCCATTTGTTTTTAACATTTCACAATTTCAACATTAATATATTCAGACTGCTGTTTCTCCCAATGCAGAGACTGTGAGGTTTATTAGTTGGACTGCAAGCATTTTTGTCCAAGCAGTTTCGTACCATGGTATGGTTAGTAGAACCATGCAAAGAGGAAGATAGGCGAATCTTGTTTCCATCTTAAAGCATTACCGTTACTTTATAATGCAAAGTAGATCCATCACACTTTTGTGTTTGTATCCTTCCTGAATTATTTGCTTAGTTCCTAATTAGTGATGCAAAGTGAAAATGAATATGAAATCTAAAATTTTCATAAAATGTTATTGTATGTATAGAAAGAAATATACGTGTAATGGTGATTGACTAAGAAAGTCAAAGAATGTACTTCGAAAAAAAGAGAACAGAAGAGAAACTTTTGCAAACATTAGTTGAAGAGATATGCTACTTTTCTTAATACCAAAAATCTAATTCTTATAGGGATATGAATAGAGCAGTTGTTTCATGAGTATCTTTATTATTCATTTTTTAACTGAAAGAAGGAAATTTTTTATGTTGCTAGAAATGAATTTGAAATCTAGTAGACTATGCCATTGACCTCTAAGCCAGAAAACATACTGCTTTAGAGGGTGTAATTGTAACACTTCATGAACACAATTATTTGGCCATGAATTTCCACATAGGAAGTTTGATTTATTCCCAGTCAATATGTACGATTATCAAAAGAGCAATACAAAGTTTGATTTTTCTTAATGAAACTTAATATACTGTTTTATTCTTATATATTTATGAAAAGATGCAAGAAAATATTTTTCCATATATTTCTATTCCTGCCAACCTCCTTTCCTGGTTAAGGTATTAGTGCCTGCATCTGCTGTCAGCAGAGAGCCGTGACTTTCTGAGCCGTTTCCTCTAATTTGCCAATCAATAAATATTATTAAGAAGTCAACCACATGGAAGAACCTAGGTGCTTGGTGCTACAGATACAGTTTTTAAAAAAGTATAGTACATCGTGGTACTTTCTGTGGGAAATGTAACATTTATGTATGTGAAAAGAAGCTGACAATTTTAGGTGTTGAACTCATTGAATATGCAAGGGAAGATCATGGTGGGTTGATACCGGAGCTGCATCATGATGAATATTTCTGGCAAGGCATGTAAGAGGTGGCCCCTGCTGGCCTCTGGGAAGGGAAGCTACAAGTCTGAAACACCAGAGAGGTTACACCTCATCCTGTGTACTCTTTATATGGTTTTAATTATTTATTTGAGCTCATGTAACTTTCCTAATTAAACTTTTTTTTTCTGGTGGTAGTGTAAACCTAGATTGTGAAGAATCTTGAGTTCTACCCAGGGAGTTATAATTTTTCTTCACAAGCCCTGGAGGCACTAAAATGGGTTTTGATGTGATTAGCATAACTGATATGGTACACTTAAAATTATTCAGTAGATTTATTAAGAAAAACTTCATTCATTTGTTGTCTACAATTTGAACAGTTTTTGTTTTTTTTTAAGAGCAGGGGACAGGGCCTGGAGTGGTGGCTCAGTGGTTATGGAGCTTGTCTGGCATGCTCAAGTCTGTGGGTTCAAACCCCAGCACTACGCACACAACGAAGTGTCAGAGCAACAAAAGCCATGTAAAAAACTAAATAAAATTGATTCACACACACTGTCCCTCGATGTCTTTTTTTTTTTAAAGGGAGGGACAATGAGAAAGAGAGAGAAAGACAGAATCAATTTTATTTAGTTTTTCATGTGGCCTTCTTTGCTTGAACACTTCGTTGTGTACGAGGTACTGGGTTCAAACCCGCATACTTGCACCTGCCAGGCCAGTGCCATAACTGCTGAGCCACCTCTCCAGCCCTGGAGCAGTTTCTTATGAATTCACTGATATATGTAATCATCACTACAATTTCAGAACATTGCATGACATCAAAAAGAAACCTTGTAACCTTTAGGGGTCACCTCATTTCCCCGTGTGTCGGTCACATGATGGACCTTTGGGTTGTTCCCATGTTTTGACTGGTATGAATAATGCCACTGTATCAGTTCATATTGAAGTTCTTGTATGGATTTTTCTTTTCTCTGTTATACACATAGGAGTTGACCTGCTGGGTCATATGGTAACTCTACATTTAATAGTCTGGATTTAACTATCACATTGTTACTCAAAGCAGCGACATACACTTTCCATTCCAACAGTGTACGAGAACTCTGATTTCTCCATATCCCTGGCAATACTTTATATTGTCTGCTCGTTTTGATTCTAGACATTCTTGGAAATGTGATATGGTATCTCAATGCAGTTTTGGTTTGCAGTTCCCTGAAGACCAATAGCATTAGCATTGTTTTATGTCATGTGCTTCTTGGCCATTTGTATATCTTCATTGGAGAAATATCTACACAGTTCTTTTGCCCAGAGAGATAGGGAGAGAGCAAAAGAGAGAATCAATTTTATTTACTTTTTCATCTGGCCTACGTTTCTCAGACTCAGCTGTGTGTGTGGTGCTGGGGTTTGAACCCGGGTCCTTACACGTGCCAGGCAAGTGCTCCAACCGCTGAGCCACTGTTCTAACCCCTCATTTGCCCATTTTAAAATTGGTTTGTTTAGGGTTTTGTTGTTACTGAGTTGTAAGTATTTATTATGAATAGGGGTAACTTATCAAATAAATGTTTAGCAAATATTTTCTCACATTCTGTGGGAAATCACTTTCATATTTTTTTTATTTTGAAGAAATGCAAATTATCTACCTTCTTTTGTTGCTTATACTTAAAAAAAAAACCTTTGCCAAATTCACCCCTACATTTTTTCCTTAGAGTTTTCTTCCTTTCATGCTTATGCTTGCATTTTTTGTTAACTTTGAGTTACCTTTTGTGTATGGAGTAAAGTGAGAATCCAACTTCATTCTTTGGCATAGACTACTCACCTGTCCCAGATCATTTGTTGAGATGGCTATTCTTTCCCCATTACAGGTCTGGTCACCCTTGTTGAAAATCCCTTGAACATGGGCACATGACTTTGTTTCTAGTCTCGATTCTAATCCAGCGGTCTTTATGCCTGTCCTTGTGCCAACACCATGCAGTCTTTGCTTTGTTAAGTTTTGAAATCAGTAAGAAGTTCTCCTATTTTGCTCTTGGTTTTCCATAATTGTTTTGGATATTCTGGGTGCTTTACCAACCCCATATAAGTTTTAGAATCAATTTGTCAATTTATATAAGATCAGTTGGGCTCTTGATAGAAACTGTATTGAATCTATAGATCAGTTTTGGAAGTGCTAGCATCTTATCAATGTTAAAGTCCTCTCATCCTTTAACGTAGAGATTTTCCATTTGTTTATATCTTTTTCAATTTCTTTCAGCAATGTTTTGTAGTTTTCATGATATAAGTTTGGTGCTTCTTTTATCGAATTTATTTTAAATATTTTATTCTTTTTGATGTTGTTATAAGTGGAATTGTTAATTTCAGTTTTGGATTATCTCTTCCAAGTATATAGCAAAATTTTTGATTTTTGTATGTTGATCTTGTATCCCACAAATTGTCAAAATCATCTCCCAGGGGGCTGGAGTGGTGGCTCAGCGGTTGCAGTGCTTGGCTGGCATGTACAAGTACACGAGTTCAAACCCCAGCACCATGTACACAATGAAGTCTCAGAGCAACGAAGGCCATGTGAAAAAAAAAAACCTAAATAAAAATTGATTCTTTCTATTTCTCTCTCTCTCTCACTGTCCCCTCTTTCTTTAAAAAAAACATCATCTCCCAGTTTTAGTGCTTTATGGTGTACTCTTGACATAAAAGAACAAAAGAAGTGTCCATTTGAAGATATTTGCATGGTGGGGCAAATATCTTGTGCCTTCTGCATCTGGACTAAGGACACCTGATTTTTCAATCACAATATAAAAGGAAAGAAAGGAAAAAGAAATCCTGAATATAAACCCTACATTTCTAACATTAATATATCTTTTCTTTTTATTTTAGGAATGGAGAAAATCCAGAACAAAAATTCTGCACAAGCAGTAAGCTTACTACTCGTCATGGCTTTGCAGTATTAGACTAGTTGTTCTTTTTCTGTCGGAAGATTGGAAATGAAAAATTCCAACGTTCCTAAGGTGGTTTGTGCATTGCCTTGGCAATATTAGATCACTTCTATTACCCTTCTTCATGGTGCAAACATCTGCCACTGGGATGTATCAATAATCATGATTCCTTAAGGTATTTATTTTTGGTTTCAAATTCTGTCTTTTCTGTTTGATACCCTTGAAACACATTTTTTAAAAATATATATTGTACAGCAGGAGTAGTGGCTCAATGGTTACAGTGTTTGCCTGGCATGCGCAAGGACATGGGTTCAAACCCCAGCACCAAGTACACAATGAAGTGTTGGAACAACGAGGGCCACGTGAAAAAATTAAATAAAATTGATTCTGATTCTCTCTTTCTCTCTCTCACTTTCCCTCTCTCTTTAAAAAAAAATTATATATAGTATTATTGTGACTTGTCAAAACTGGTATTTACTTCAATACTTTATTTTCATATCTGGTTGTATTTTCTTTGAAAAAGTGTTTACCAGTCTTCCTCCCTTTCGTGATTAACTTTTAGGAATCAACTCCAATCCTTTTTAAACACTCTTCAACAAATTTATAAGCAGATATGTAATTCCAATTGTAGCATTTTGCAAATTTTCCACCTTCAGTACTTTGAATCATTTTTGCCTGGATAGGCAAGCCTGAATGTGGAAAGCCTGAATGTGAAGAGATCGTTTTTCTTCTGGATCCTTAAAAGTTTTACTGAACTGCTGATACATTAAAAGAATTAAGTTACTCTACAAGGTCCCAAATGCTCATCTCTGTTTTGTATTTAAAAATGCCAGGTGTAAGGAACGAGGCGAACGAAGCAAATAGAGGAGAGCTGTGGCTCAGCAGTAACATAGGTTTATTCTGGAGAAACCTGCAGAGGTGGGGCCCAGGGGAGCCTGGGGCCCAGGGGAGTCTGGGACCCATCTGCCACCTACAGCCTGGGGTAGACTAGAGGGAATGAGTGGGGAGGAGGGCAAGTTGTGAATTTTCTAGTTAAAACAGGAGTTTCGGTAGGGTGTGATTTTTCTGATGAGGGCCCAAAGTCAATAGAATCTGAAATCAGTAAATTTTGAAACAGTGAGTAGGGTGTTTGCTGTCTGGCTCACATGAGTGATTTCTGCTAATTTTCCATAACCATCACCTGGAAAAACTGGAATAAAAAGGAACAAGTTCTGAATTTGGACCCAATCATCAGAAACCATCAAAAACAAATGCTTAGATACAAATTATGACAATTAATGTCTTTTAAAAAGTGAACAGAATTAACCTAAGAAAAAGTCCATCATAGGAACAAAGCAGGAGTCCGCATTTCTTCTTTTCTCCCTCATCAGATACTCAGCAAATAAAAATTAGAGAAGGTGATGCCTGACTTAGCAATCGGCTTTCATTGTTGGACATGCATAAAAATGAAAGACACAAGCGCAAAGAAAGCAAGCTAGATTCTGCCTGAGCTATGAGCAGGCAAAGATAGTAGGGTATTAAGGCTATTTAGTGGGACATAAACTGAGTAAGAAAATAACCGAGTAATTAACCAACGTGAATTTCAGAAACCTATTATGAACGTGTGAAAACATTAATGACTTGCACTCCCTCGGGCATGTAGAAACTCAAAGCTTTGGAAAAAAGTTTTCTGAGTGTTTAAAAAAATGAAGAGACAGGCAGGTGGGTCAGATTCTATTCCCTGTTTATTTTTTCCTGTTCCTGGAGTAAAACAGAACCTGAGCTCCTTGCTCCTGTTGTCAGCACAGTCAGCAGGAGCCTTAATAGCCTGGGGGTAGGTGGGGTGTGTGCCTGCAAGCTCATGGCAACCCCTTTAATGCATCAGCTAATTCTAAACTCTAGCTGTAGCCTTGGGAACAGAGAAGTCCCAAACAGATGCTTTTTCTAAAGGTAAAGGAGAAAGTAAAAACTAATCCTGCTATAAGGGAGAGAGATGAAAACAAAAACTACACCTGTGAATTATTTAAATCCAGTATTAGAAGGGTAATGCTAAAGATTTCATTAGCAAATTTCAACACTTCTGTAGAGACTCTTGATAATTTTATCTTTTTCAGGTACTTTTTGCAAGTTTACCCTCTGGTAGTTTGTTTTTTATTTTATTTTATTTTATTTTTAGCTTTATCTTTCCTCCTGTCCAAAGTAATGTACCATACTGTTCAATTTCCAGCCAAACAGTCAACCAAGCAATATGACTACCTGTTCTGTGTCAGGTGGGTGAGACTCTAGGCAGGAGCTGTGTTCTAGCAGAAGGGATGCCGGTGATGTGGATGTCGGGTTCGTGTCCTCTCGGAGTTGAAGAATGAAACCGAGGGACACCGAGGCAAGCAGAGTAAACAGAGTTTATTTAAGAAGAGAGAGAACAGGGCAGACTTCCCTCAGGTGGGGAAGGGAGCAAAGGGCTCATCCTGGGGTTGAGTTTGTCTCTTATATATGCTATCTTTCTTCATTTGGTCCTTATCTCCCTGCCTATGCACTTAGGGGTTATGTCTTTGTTTTTGCACTTAGGGGCCAGGGAAGGAAGTGGTTCCTCCTCTAGCGGCAGGGAGTGTTTGCCTTTTGGCATCATTGACATATCAAAGGGAATGTCAAAAGAGAAACCAGTCTCCTCCAGACCGACTCAAACATTCTATCTGCTCTGACTGCCTAACTTTTTCTATCTCAAAAGGAGGCCTGGAAAATGAAGCCTGTCCACAGGCTACCCCCTCTCACTCTCCTCCCCTCACGCACGATGCACACAGATGCCCACATGTGCACACACACTCTACAGACAGGCACAGGTCCCTGCACACCTCACAAGCACATGCGCAGCCTGGCCTTGCACGTGGCCTCTCCGAGTTCATACAAGTTTTTCTAGTACTCACAATGCATAGCTAGTGATTATGATCATTGATCCATGTTTCTAGTGAATGTTTATTTAAGAGCAACATGTTTCCTCATTATGAAATCTGGTTGGACCATAATAACAACGATGATAATGGTGACAGTGGTTTGTTTATCGAGTACTGAGGACTGTACTTATTTTGTGATTTAATTTTCACAACAACCTGAAGACCTGAGAACTATTCCTACCCCCACTCGCAGATGAGCAGCTAAGTTTTGGATGGTAATGACTAGGCCACATAGCTAGTAACTTCCAGACTGACTGAGGTTAAAGCCAGAGCTCTTATCCTGGACACAGTGGAACCCTAAGGCATGGACAGGAATCTGGAAGACCTGGCAAATCTTCTCTGTCTTTATCTTGCAACTGGATTTTCAGGCCTGTTACTCTTAGGGCTAGATTATTTGGTCCCCGTGTTGGTGGTGGGGTGCTGTACATCATTGCAGCATTTGGGGATGTTCATTTTCATCATCTGCACTCCATTCCTCCTTGCGCTTGCTCCTCTGACGCTGCACTGCCCCTGAAGGAAGAAGAGGGACAGCACACTGTTCCTGGGAGAAGCTCAATATCAACCTGGGGTGGAGAAGGCCCAGTTAATGAAAAGACACCCTGGTGACTGTGTGCTTTGGACAGCCCATTCAAACAGTGTGGCAGCCTAGAGCAAACCACAGAAGGCTTGGAGGGGTCAAGCAAGAGCCTAAGGTGGAGGTAGCTCCAAGGCCTGGCAAGACAGCAGGAGCTCCTCATTGAGCCATAGCCTGTCTTTATGTGGTGATCGTCATATTTTGCTGTGGGTTTTTTTTTTCTAGAGCACTTTTATAAAGAAATAATGCATCTCAGCCCTAGCTCTTCTACAACTCGCTCTCCCAGCCAGTGCCAATGTGTCCTGTCCTGTGGCCACACTCTCCAGGTGAAAAGAAGGGGCCAGATCCCTGGTAATTCCACAGTCTGGCAAACTCTGGATTATGTATACTTGAAACAAAATGAGAAGAATCCACCCAGATACTCTACTGAAAATACACCTGAACTGATAAGCATCACGAAGTATTGCAGTCATACAGTTGAGCCAACGATGTGATTTGCTGTCAATCAGAATGACTTCTCCCACTACCAATCTTTAGGGGGCGAGTGAAGTTAATCAGGACCCTGCTTATTTTACAAATCAGGAATTTTATTCCAAATACCTAATCCCACATCCCTTCTAGAACATCAAATAATCCTGTTTTTGAGATCAAGATTTCATATTTCCTGGCAATCCAGCACAAGCTCCCTACCTACTCTAAACCCAGGTCAATATTTCTCTCTCTCTCTTTCTCTCTCTCTCTCTCTCTGTCTTCTTCATCTACTTTCCTCTGCTCTCTGGTCTTAAATACAAGGCATCAGTCTTTTGATAATGGTGTCTTTTCAACCTGTGCTCTGGTCCCATGTCCACTCCTGATTTTATAAAACCTTTCCACCATTATCTTCAATTTGCTTGCTTCCTGCTGTGAAAGCAGGGGCAATCAGAGTGGGAGGAAAGGCAGAAGGGAATTAGATAACTAGGCAAGTTTAAAACTCTCTTTTCCAGCCCTCTCCTCATCCAGGGCTGCATGGGTTATTCTTTCTGCAAGACTCCAGAGCAGGCAGCTGGGACAGGAGAGGGAATAGTAGGCAAGTTGGGGTGGGAAGCACAGGGGACAGAGGTGAAGGTTAGAACAGTAGGGAAATGAGGACTCAGGATATTTCCATAGGAATGAATACAGAAAATTGACAGAAGGAAAACGTTCTACTGAAAAATCCATTGGAAAGGCAAACAGTATAGGCTAAAGCACTAGCTGTGGAGAGATGACTTTGTGCTTTTACTTCAGTGATGATCTACATAGAGAATATTCAGGTTAGCATTTGGACAGATGTCTTTAAGACGAAAAGAAAGCAGTTGAAGAATGATGGCAGCTGATCACAGTGTCCCATTTGGGAACAGAGAAGCAGGCAAAGAGAGCTGACATTTCCTAAGCGATAACTGAGCTGGGTGCTTCAAGCTGTGGTTCCTGCGCCTGTATGATCCTTGGCACTGCCCAGGGAGCTTAAAAAAACAAAACAAACAAACAAACAAAAAAACCCCACACAACATGGCTCTCCCTGGATGTACATCTCTAGAAGTGAGGCCCAGTTATAGAAGTGTTTGCCATTTCCATCATTTGAGCTGCTTCTCAGGGGGCCCAGGTGACTGGGGACCCACATTCTCATGTCATCCTTTCAACTGTCCAGAGACATAGGCTAAGGATGCCCTTGCTGCTTGATAACCAAGGACTGCTTCAGAAAGCTGCAATTCAGGGCTCTGGAGCTGCAGTGAACTTTTTTCGTAATGGGTCTGGTAGCTAATGACATAATACAGTGGAGAAGGCTCATTAAAGCTCAGCCTGTGGGGCCGCATCTGCTTGGTGGAACTTGCTCACTCCACTGCTCTGCTGTGCTGGCTCTGGGCTCTGCCTGGAGGATAGTTACAGTCCATCAGTTTCTTAACAAAGTGTTCCATTAGACCGACCATCCTTTACAGAGAAAACCTGGGACATGGCTTGCATATGAGATGCTGGGTGGTTTATTAGCTGCTGAGATACATTTGCACACAAAGGCAAGCACAACATACCAGTTAGAGAATGAGTGTGTGCCTTGCTCTACTCCTTGGCTGCTGTGTGACTTTCTGAACATTACTTACCCTCCCTCTGCCTCTGATTCTTCAATCGTAATGGCAGTTTTAATTCTGATGTCTGAAGATCCATTGTCTTGTGCATATTTAAAATGGAGCCATGAAAAAGTCAGTTGGGGTCAGGATGAACTCGACTGTGGATTGGTCAGGCTCAGGGAAGGGCAGTTGATCTGAGGAACTGGCCATTTGATTAAGGGATGTTCAAGTTTCAGTATTGATAGGTTCTTTCTTTTGGCCTGCACAGCTGTCCTGGTTGCTGAGTGGGGTAGGAAGCTGAGCCATCTGGCTGCTGGACTCACTTTGATCATACTCTGTCATCTGAGGGCAGCTCTCAACTAAGCCTGGGTCTCAGGCCCAGGGACTGGGTCACTCAAGAAGGGCTGGGCCTTGGTTGTGTGGGCTGGAGAGGGACAAGCAGAGCCCAAGGGCATCTTGTTCTGAGTTGTGACTGGTCCTCCTGATGTCCTTTTCCCTTAGAACTGCACCCCCCAGTTCTGCACCCCTTGGCCTGAAGGCCTTTCAGTATTAGCTGTCTCTTCCCATTCAGTCTCTGCTGTTTTGTGTTTGTGTTTACTCCTTCACTGGGACTTTGGTGGCATTTTCATAACTGCAATCAACACATATTGTGTCTACCATACTTATTGAGAAATAACATTATTTAACTTTTTAAAAATTATTGGGCAGTAGGTTAGTCATCATATCAAGTGAAATTAGAAAATCATTGGTGTTATTTAAAGTTATAAATGTCATTTCCAAAGAACAGAGTCCACTGAATCAATTTTGTTTTCAAGTGAGCTTCTAGATGACTAAGGCTAAAATTGGAGATCTATAAATTTATCAGAGTCTTTTAGAAATGAAAGCTAAATCTGCTCCCATGTGACATAGGAAAGAACATTAGATTAGAAGGAGTAAATTTCTAATTCCAGATTTATCTTTGCCATCTTGGGAAAAATACTTTCTTCCTGGACCTCAATAAAATGATGGCAATTAAATTTCATGGCTCTTAAGATTCCTGCTAGATCAAACATTCTGTGATTCTATTATGCAGTTTTAGGCCTCTGTCTGAACTTACCACTCATCCAAATGCTATTACCCAGAGTAGTCTGCAACATCACAGGTGGTCAAGGCATAAGAATCAACATTTTTCCTTTATTATTTTAATTTTTATAATTATGAATTTATTTTAATTTTCATCAGAGAAAATTGTAGTTAGTACAACAAAACAGAATTTTTTACACAAATCAATGTGTTTAAGTTTAAAGATGAGTTAACTTAAAGAAAGCTGTAAAGCACATAATAAACATATTCCGTGACAAAAGTTATAAAGACGGCAAGTCAACAAGGGTGGAGTGTGGCACATGGCCTGACAGTGACGTGTCCTCTGCTGATGCCACCTTCGCACACGGATTAGTTTTCCACTTGGCAGAATCTTTAAACATCCAGCTCAAGGGTTGCTTGCTTACTGAACCAAGCCAAATGGAAGCGCCTCATCTTCCCCAGTCCCACAGACCAGGGGCTGTGTCTTCTTCAGCTCTGCATCTCCAGCACGTCACTGGGCTTGGTTTTTAATGGATGAATATTCAACAAATGAACATTTGTTGAAAGAATGAACCAAGTCCCTGTGTCACCAAGTGCAATGGGAAAGGTTTCCTGTTCCCGATTTATTTTTTTCAGCATTTGTCACTAACCCCACATGGATGGTTTTCTGCTTTTACCTTATCAGTTCCAGAATACAATGTTGAAAAGGATGCTGAGCAGGGGAAAAAAATGTATCAGAGGTAAAAAAAAAAATAAAGAAAAACTCTTGGATCCTTCTATAGTTTTCCTTTTGGTGCTCCGTCCACGGCCTGCTGCATGCTGGGCCTCTCCTGTGAAGCTGTTCCCTCTGCTGCCGTGGAAGCCTCTGAGACCAGGCTAGGCTTCCTGTTAATGTTAGGAAGCAAATATTTCAAGCATCATTGAAATATGAGATTTTGAGTCAACGGGACCCTGGCATCAGTGGATCTTCCAAATGTTAGGTAGTAGTTAGTAATGAGCAGTGGAATGCAAGCCAGTAGCATAGTGGGGGTCTCAGGCTTTTTAAAACTGCTTTTAAGGCTAATGAGTGTGGAATAGCTTATAAAAGTAACAGCCACACTAACGCTGAGAATAAACACGTGGAAACAAAGAAACCCAACTAAGAAATGTGCCAAGAAAGAAAGGGCCAAGTCCTGACAGGGTCTACTGAGGCCACTGTAAAGTTAGAACTTTGGTCTATAGATTTCTTGATGTACTTTAGAAGGAAAAAAAAATTTTAAATGGTACTGGGAATTGAACCCAGGGACATTTTATACCTCTAGTCCTTTTTATTTCATTTTATTTTTATTTTGAGACAGGTTCTCACTAAGTTGCTGAGAATAGCCTTGAATTGGCGATCCTCCTGCCTCAGCCTCCTGAGTTTCTGGGATTACATACAGGTGTGCGCACTGTGCTTGGCTTGAAGGAAAATTTATTTAGTAGTGCAGGCACACTATGGTAAAGTTTGTCCAGTCACTGACCCCAATACCCACATTCACAGAGGATTGATATATAGACAAAGCTCCCCTGAATAGAATGGTCTCCATGAAGGTTTCAGAGAGGACCAACTAGGGTCAGAAACTCCCCCACCAGAATGAAGGAGGAGCTAAACATCTGATTGGTAAAGACTGCAGAAGGTGGACTCCAGTTCTCCTGACAAACATCAAAAAGAAATTTGGAAGAAGCATTGCTCCCTTGGTTCTGTGCTTAGAGATGACCCGCTCTATTTCTAGAGTGTTCTTTGCTTGAGTTTTACTTTACTTTTATACCAGAATTCTATTGCTTTGTTATGGTGCTGGGAAACAAGCAATGCAAATGTTCCCCTTACAGCCCCTGATTTTTGCAAGCAAGGTAGAAAGATTTCAGACAAGTTGCTCAAAGTTACAGGCAATGAGTTTAATAGAAGGGCTGGGAAAGAAGACACTCAATGGAGAGGGTGGGTCCCCTGAGAGGAGAGGGACAGTGTGCCTCTCCTCTCCCATTCTCCCATTTTATTGGGGTCCCAGGGAGTCCTGCCCAGGTCCACCTCTTGACTTTTTTTTTTTTTTTTTTTTTTTTTTAAGAGAGAGAGAAGGACAGTGAGAGAGAGAGAGAACCAATTTTTATTGAGTTTTTCACATGGCCTTTGTTGCTCTGACACTTAGTTGTGTACATGGTGCTGGGGTTTGAACCCATGTACTCGAACTTTCCGGGCAAGCCCCGTAACCGCTGAACCACCATTCCAGCTCCCCACCTCTTGACTTTTGACTGACAGCAAGATGACATCAGACTTTCAAGTCCCTGCTGCCATGACAACTAGAGGTCACTTGGGCTCATGTTGACCGATTCCAATTGGAACCTCTTCTGACAGATTTCATGGTTAGAAAGGATCATTATCTCTCCAAGTTCTAGGATCTATTCTCTATAAGGGTAATAAACTCCCCCTTCAGGGTAACTTGTGTTCCTCTTACAATTATTTCAGGCCTGCATTTCTTCTGCAGATAACATGGAGTTTGCTGAGAAATTAACATATCCTGTCCAAGGCAAGAATGCAGGTAAATTGCTTCTTGGAAAAGAAAACATTTGGGGGTCAGCAAAATGGTCCCATTTTATAGAGTTAGCCTTTTAACTCCATGCTCCCAGCGTTCACATCTGTTTTTCCCCTCTCAGCTTGACTTTTAGTGTCTGACTTTAATTTTTTTTTCATTGGAACACAAGAATTGATGTTTGGAACTGCAGTTCTTCACCATCCTGTGACACATAGAAAGGGACATTCTCCAACTTCCATTAGAATAACAGATAAACTTTATAGTGTAAACTATATACTATAAAATTTAAGTCTAGTGTAGCTTGAATTTACAAAATGTTTCTACACACACCATTTAATTATCTCCTTGAAATAATGTTTTGCTGTTGGCTTGGTCCAGGAAAAAAAAATAGGTAGATGACTTTCCAGATAGGATCCAGCTCGTAGTTGGCTGGACCAGGAGTATGTGAACTAGATAGGGGTTCAGGGAAGGAAAGTTTGGCCTAATGCGTGTTTTAATAATTAAAGATTTATTGGAACAAGGCTCAGTCATATGGGGGATAAATTCTGTTTCACACATGAAGAACTGGAGGCGAAATAGTGGTTATTTCTTGTTATGTCGCACAGCCAGACAGTGTAGAGTCAGGAAGGTTTCCAGGTGCCCTAAATCCAGAAGCAACTGCAATGGTGCAGGCTTTGTGTCCTAATCCTGGGTTCTACTAGGTGACCTTGGGGATTGCTCCCTCAGTCCTTTGTAAATTGACACTGGTCAAATCCTTAAAGCAGAGCTTAGCCTAAGGAAAACACTTAATAAAATAATTATTTTTATTTACTTCCAAAGCCTTTCACCATCTTGTTTCTTTCTGGTGGTGAAAGTCACATCAGGACCATGGGTAGTGGCTGTACAATATGCAGTCTCATTTAAGTATTGTAGCAGCCAATTATTAATGTCATTTTAGAAGGAAAACAGTGGAGATTTGTGAGGATTAAATAACTTGCTCTGGTATGGATCCCAAGACAGTCCGGTTTTTAAACTCTCGTTCCCTGCACTACTCCTGATCTCATCATTCCCCTTACAGCAGCTCAGTACTTACAAAAAAAAATTAAAAAAGAATGAAACATCTCTATCCCCTCCCCCTGCCAACCAATAAACCAACAGCCACTATCAACAGAAAGCTGAAGTAGTCACTCTGCAGGCGTCTACTAATCCACCTACTGTTGGCTATCTTGGTTTTGCCTGCCTTGAGTCCTTTAAGCAAGCTATTTCTGGAATCTGAAATATGCTATCCTTGCAATCCCCTTTTTTGAAATCCTGCGTATCCTTTGAAGACAGATTCAAGCAGCACTGAGTCCTTAAGGACCACCAAAGACACAGTGGTTTGGTTTCTTCAGAATCCAATACTATTTTTATCTATTCCCTGCTTATGGAGTTCGTATGGTGTATACTGACTTCCATTATTAGGTTTTTTTTTTTTGTGCATGCCTTAAAGTGCTCTCAGAAATTGATGATTTTAATCTACTTGGGAGAGGAAGATGGGATGTATAGGCTGTCCTCTGGGATGAGCCTATACCTTACCTCCACAGTGAGCTCCTTGGATCTGCCCTTTACCAAAGGTCTGTGCATACTTCTAGAATAGTACTTACCAAGTCATGCATTGATTACATGTCTTTTTTCTGTCATCTATAATGCACTACATATTGCTAATGACTTGCGTATAATAAAGATTTAAAATGCTTATTGGTAAGTTAGATAATTAATGATGTTAAATACTTGTGAAAAAGACTATTTCAGTACAATTTGTAATCCTTTGTTCTCTGTGTTTCAACTCGTTCCTCTTGCCCTTCAAAACTGGGAAAATAGAGTGTACGTGGATCTAAATACACCTCTGATTGCTGAAGTAAACAATTTTAAAAGGTTGTCAAATATCCAGAAAAGCTAAATGGAAGATAATTATCATATTCTAGGTAGTGCGTACTTGGAAAAAAGTCACTATATAAAGCACAGGTGCCAAAGTATACGAAGCAGAAGGAATTCTGTTCCCCCATCTCCATACTCTCCTCTCATTGTCTTCTGAAATATTGGAAGTTCCTGAACAGGAAGCAGTTTCACACCTGCCTTCTCACACCCTCTGCACCCATTCCCCCCACACGTCTGAGAAGTCATTTTTCGTCTCTGCTCCACTGTGCACTGGTTGCTCATTATGGCTGTGGCAGGATCACCCTTTAGCTAAACCTGGGGGTTGGAACTCCTGCCCCAAGGAAGCTTTGTCTTCTCTTGCTTTGCTTTCTCCTTCATTTTGCCCAAACACATCTGTAGGGAACTACTTAAGAAATGAATGTATGAGAAGTAAGTTTTAAGGTCCTTTTACTTATAAATATATTTTTAGACTGGGGATCATGGGATCATAGTGTACACCTATAATCTCAGCTACTCAGGAGGCCAAGGCAGGAGGATAGCAAGTTTGAGGACAGCCTGGGGAACCTGGCAAGATCCTGTCTCAAAATTAAAAAAATAATAATAATACTTTTTTAAAAAATGTCACACCTCACTATATGAAGGTATATAGCTCAGTGGCAGAGCACCCCTGGATTCCATCCACAGTACCAAAAGAAAAAAATATTATTTTCCTCCATTAAACTGAAAATTTAGTCAAATATAGAATCAATTCTTATTTGATGTTTCCCTCAGAATTTCAAAGATATGGTTCTAGCACTATGTTTACATTACCAAGTTGTTTTAATTGCAACAGATCCACATTGAATGGAAGTACTTGGAAAAATGGCAAAATTATTCAGTTTTCCTTCAGTGGCTATATTTTTCTCATTTAGAACATTTGATTTCTTTACAAAACGGCAGTCTTTAATCAAGTATTAGGCTTCTAACCTCAATTGTGTGTTTGGCTCTTCCCATAGACTGTGTAACTTCACATCATTACTGCGCGTGCTCTCTTTAGTTAAGTTACTTGGAGATTCCTTATTCTTGTCTTGTGCTTTGCTTTAATAAACCAATTTTTGATGACATATTTTACTTGCATTTATTTGTGCTTGGCGTTGGGTGGAAATGCATGGCTTCCATGAATTGACTTACTATGATTCTGTTAGATTCTTTACTTTCTAAATCGAATAAATACAATAATTAGAACTCCAACCACCAAGATTGGTGACGGACTGTGCTCTTTTGGTGTCCTGTTATGTCCCCAGGGCCCACCCTGGGAATTCCCAGGGACAATTTCATTCGTGTGCCTCTGTTTCCGTATTGGGGGGCGTTCTCTGGCTTTGTGAATAAGCTTGTGGGACCAGTCCTCAACAGTGCCCTCCAAGAGTGGAGAGAGGAGAGTCTGAAGATAGCCCTCCAGAGACTTTGCCTTCACTGAGTTTCTGTGCCATGCAGTCTCTGAGTCTTGAGTGAGACAGGATACCAGTCGCCCACAGCACTGGCTCAGTCTTCCTCTGCCCTTTACCGTCTTTCCTGCCCCTCCTTTCTTACTTCCCACTTCCTCGTGTTGCTTCCTGGAATCACTTCCAAAATAAACTAATTTATACCAAAGTCCTGAATTTAGGTGAGCCAGAGACAAAAATCCAAAAAGCCAGCTATTTGGGGAACACCCAATCTCTTTTCAAAGTTGCTTAGGAATTGCAGGAACTTATAAACACCAAACAAGGTTCCTTAGTTCACATTTGTTACTCTGCGGCCTCCAGATGCCACTGATGGGTGTTTGTCCTCCATGGCCCTGACTGTCCTTCCTGCACTTTGTCATGGTGTAAAAGGTGCAGCCGACAGTCATGCTTTCTCCATGGCAGGCTCCTCTGTGGAGGACCACATGTGGGCTCCCAGAGCTCCAGTGCTCAGTGCCCTGTGAGCTGCAACAAGCAGATCACTCTGCACCTGCAGTAAGGGTCTGGAGAACCTGACTGGCTTGTCATATCTACTCCTGTGATGTGGATATATAGACGGGGAGAGGCAGCCAGAGAACGGACAAGAGGGATCTTATAGCATCACAAAAAAGAATGCAGGCAGGGAGATAGACCTCACCTCTTGGATGTCTATCATATGTACGTATATGCACTATATTCATAATCTGAAACATGCCCAATTAGCATAAAGCCATTGTTGTAAGAAAACTCTGAAAGGTACTCACATCTTCCTAAAGGGTTGAAATAACAAAGTCTCATCCTGAATTTCTGAGTAGTGTTATTATTAGTTATGTGCAGAGATGCCCCAATGACACAGTAACTTGGGCTTAAATTATTTATATGCAGGGACAAGAAAGCTCCCCACCCCCGAGAAATGAAATGACAATATAGTGACCAATAGGGAAAAGGCTTGTGAGTAGTCACATGTAAAGGGATATCACAGGAAAGTGACCTCCAGTAACACACAGGGGTTCAGACACACATATGCCTTTTTTCATAGGGGAGTGGGCAGTGGGGCTATAGGCAATTTTAGAATAGTAAACAATTTTTAGGGACGATGAATGAACCCAAAGAAGAGAAGATAGTCTGGGACAAGGTTCATCTGGCCTGTGGATGTGTCTGGCTTCCAGTCTCTTTTGTGCTATGAGTTGATAAAGGGGTTGGAAGGCAATTGTGATCCCTTTTGGCAGATTAACTTCATAGCAATCCACTCCCCTCACTTTTGGGGAGGAAGAAGGGTCAGAGACAGAAGGTCAGAGAGACCAGTTTCTGAGTCTGCCTTTTAGTTCTAAGTACTCAGCATTTCAAAGTGCCATTTTTTGTGGTATCATTTCCTGAGCCCTAACATGCAAGCTATAGCCACCCCAACACACCCAAAAAACAGAGAAAGAAGAAGGAAAGGGAAACTGACATGTGTTTTTGTCCTCAGCACATACATCTCTCTTTCTGGTGGGTTCTGGTAGGTTCTGGGTTAGGCAGCCTCACTTCCTACCTCTGCTGCATGGAATCTCCCACGACATCATCTTCTTTAAGGAGCATTTCTGGGGCAGATGTCTGGAGATATCTTGTAAGAGATACTAAGTGTTTGCTTAAGTGTTTGCTGAAGGACTGCTTAAGTCAGGAAATATTAAAGCATGTTAGAACCTGTGAGATTTATCTGCCTGGACTATAGAGCTTGCTAAGTTTTCACTACCTCTTCTGAGCCACAGGAGTAGCCCTAGGGACAAGCGCAACGCTGCCTTTCAGGGTTTTTTAAAAAAAAATTTTATTTAATAGATCCTTTAAAAGAACCATACTTGTTCTATTGATTTTTTTTTTTTTTTTTTTTTTTTTTTTTTTTTTTTTTTTTTTTTTTTTTTTTTTTTTTTTTTGCTACATATCTGATTGAGTCCACAAAATGTTCACTAAGCTGCTGGGGCTTGCCAATTAAAGCCCACATTGGAATGCTATATAAAAGAACAGTTTATTGTAATCACAGATACTGTACATAACATAGCAATTTGCTTCTTGAAAGCTAATTACAAAAGTAGTTTGAAGTAATCAGGACCTTATTCTGCATCTCAGGGACAAGAACAGCTGTATGAATACTCACCACCCTGGAGATTGCAAGAGAGTAGGGTGGAAAAAAATGGGCTAGTTGAAAGTTCAAACAAAGAGTAAAACACAAAATGGAAATGAATCCCCTCAGCTCTTTTCAGTGACTGTAATGAGCATCCAAGGACGTAATGTTCCAGATTTTAAGCAAAATATTGAAAGACACTTTTGACATGACAACAGATTCTGTTAGAATTACAAAGCATTGAGTATCTATTTAATTAACTGCATCCAAAGTTCCTGGGACTCTTCCACACTCAAAATAAATTCTGGTAGAGTGTGGAATCATGCTAATTTTCTCTAGAGAAAGTGTCAAACATGTACTCACAAAACAGATGGCACTTAAAATCCAAAGTCCTCACTCAATGGAATAATCTGGCATGTGGAACACAATGTTAGTCAACCTGTTCTATCATTTTACATGGTCTTTTGTGAGGACAAAGTAGGCTGTCTGACCAGTTAAGTGACACTGTTCCAGGAACCTGGTTGTGCATACCCTAGAAAAGTCTGTTTCTTGACTGAATGAGCACCAATACTCTTATAATAATTCAGTCACTGTACTTTATTTTGGGATAAGAGCCCACAGCATTGTCCTCAAAAGGAATAATCACAATTTCACAAGTTAGTGGAGGCCTGAGGGTCGTGAACATGTGCCCTCAAGGATTAAGGGCAGCCAACGCATGACCATCTCAGCAAGACAAGCTAGTCATAGGTTTCAAATATATAGTAGGCATCACTTGATTGATAGCCTCTTTTGACCAACCATAAAGCCCATTTCCACACTTAAGAATAAGTGTTCTTATTGTTCAAGGAAATTTATTTTGTCCAAAAGGGAAAGTTATTTGGGCAACAGAAAAATAAGGTTATTTGTTGAGTTAACAGAGCCCAGTGGAGTTATAAATATACATGCACACTGCATAGATAATCTCTACTGAGTTTCACTTCTTAAAACTCCTTGATGGTTTCTCTACACTCATAATAAATCCTGGCTGAGCCTAATTAAATTGGGGTTCAGGATCACTAGTATTTTATCTTTTACTGAACTTTTAACAGCTGCTTCATTATTCACTAGAGTGGGTGGAATACACATATAAATAGCAGAGGGCGATGCAATATTTATTATCTTCTTTTCTGGTAAAATATTTTTACGCAGTTAGCAGTTTTTTTTTTTAAATCCCAAACTTAGTGTTGCTGTTCAGTATTTAGTACAACATTGAGCTCCACAGGACAGCAATAAATATTTGTTGATGGATTAAATATTAAATAAAGCATTTTGAAAAATTTGAATGTATATTTTAAATAAAGCAGAGTATTTTATTTCACAATATTTAAAAAAATCTATGGAGTCATTTATAGACCTATCTCACCAAAAAAATTAAGCATATGTCTTTCTGAAGAAGTCAAGACTTAAATTAATGCACCAAATGATTGAAAAGACATTACAAATCTTTAATCTACTAATTAAATGCTAAGCATATAGGCTTGATTTTTTTGACTTCTCTTTAAAATTTGGCAGTACTATTTCACTATATGTTCATCTAGAAATAATCAGATTTTCTTAGAAGCCTAGAGGAGCAACATTGTCAGGGGTCAGTTGCTATTTATTTCCTATTTCGATAGAGTGTATGTGGGGGTCTAATAACAAGCTATAATTGTTTATTAAATGTCTGGCTAAAATGTGAATAAACATTTGTGAAGGAGTTTCCCATTTCCTGACATTTCTCTTAAAAAGGAAAGAAAGAAAGAGAGAGAGAGAGAGCACGTGGCTGTCATTGCTCCAACACTTCATCATGATATACGTGGTGCTGGGTTTTGAACCTGCATCCTCGAACATGCCAGGCAAGCTCTGTAACCACTGATCCACCACTCCAGCCCCTCTGACGTTTCTCTTATATGCCAAATATTGGTTAGTATCACAGATGTAGCACGGGAAAAGAAAGACATAGTCCTTTAAGAGGCTTTGCCTTAAGAAGAATGCAAATATCAGCTAATAATACATCATGTGGATGTATTGAGTGCAGTCAAAGTTCCTTACGGGAGATTGGAAAGACTTCGTAAGCACTGGGAAGACTTCCCTAAGAAGGGGAATTGTAAACTGAGGCTTGAAGTAAGAGGAAGAGGTGGCCAAGGGAAATGTGGAGAGGAGAGAAGCAAGAGAGGTTTGGCAGAGGCATCAGACAGCCTGACAGACTCAACTCCTAGGTTCTGTTTAGGATGCTTCTTTCCTGTTCTCTTCTAGCCTCCTAACTGGAAATTGCCAAAAATTTGTTTCTTGGTATTATGCTCCTTCGGAACATTAATTGATTTTTAATACCTTCATTATCACATGCAGCCTGCTGGTTATAAAATGTGGAAACAAACTCAGTTTTGGAGACATGTGCTTGGAATTATGATAAATGCAAAAGGTACTTATTTATTTTTTTATTAAGAGTATATAGAGATACAATTGAGAGGAAAACATTACCAAACCATCAGTAACCAAAGTATATATACTTTGTTATCCAGGGGTAATGCCAAAACATGGATGACCACCTTGGGTTTCACCTGTTGCAGTTTCCCCCAGAAGAACTCTTCCGTTAAATGGGTATCTTGTGGAGGAATGACATCAGCTTCTGAGATGGTTCCCCCATATTCCCACTCTCCAGTCTCCTAGGAGTTCTTCATATACCCTCCTCCCTCCCCATTCCCCTCCGCACACCTCCAAGTATCCTAGGGAGCCATCCCCCTATTACACTGAGAATCAGAAAATTTGAAGTTATTGCTAGGTTAGCCGTCTAACCTACTGCTTCCCCATGTATTCTAGCTTCCACAGATGAGAGAAACCATTTGGCCCTTGAATCTCTGGGATTGGGATACTTCAATAAGCATAATTCTTTCCATCTCCATCCATTTGATATCAAAAGCCATAAATGGTCTTCTCTAATGGCCAAGTAGTATTCCATTGTATATATGTACCAAAGTTTTTGTATCCACTCACTGAGTGAGGGGCATCTGGGTTGGTTCCATAATCTAGCTATAATAAATTGAGCTGCTATAAACATTGAGGAAGCCACGTCACTATAATACGCTGATTCTAACTCTTTTGGGAAAATACCCAGGAGTGGGATAGCTGGGTCATAAGGTGGTTCCATCCTTAATTTTTTGAGGATTCTCCACACTGCTTTCCGTAGTGGCTGAACCAGTTTGCAGTCCCACCAGCAGTGTAGCAGTGTTCCTCTTTTCCCACAGCCCCTCCAGCATCTGTTATTGTTAGAATTTTTCATTTTTGCCACTCTAACAGGAGTGAGGTGGTATCTCGTTGAAGTTTTGATTTGCATTTCCCTTATAGCTAATGATGTAGAGCATTTTCTCATATATTGATGGGCTTTCTGGACTTCCTCTGGAGAGAAGTTCCTTTTGAGTTCTTTAGCCCATTTATTGATTGGATTATTTGTGAGTTTGGATTTTAATTTCTTTAGTTCCCTATATATTCTGGATATTAGACCTCTGTCCAAGGTGTAGCGGGCAAAGGTTTTCTCCCATTCCGTAGGTTCTCTCTTGATGCTTTGGACTAGATCTTTAGCTATGCAAAAACTTTTCAGTTTAATTGCATCCCATTCATTTATTCTTGATTTTACAGCTTGAGCCATGGGAGTTGTGTTAAGGAAGTAGCTGCCGACTCCTATAAGCTGTAGTGTTGACCCTACTTCTTTTTCTAGCAAGTTTAAAGTTGTTGGCTTAATATCCAGGTCTTTGATCCATTTAGATTTAATTTTTGTGCAGGGCAAAAGATAAGGATCCATCTTCAGTTGTCTACATATGGCTGTCCAGTTTGCCCAACACCATTTGTTGACAGAACCGAAGATCAGTGGAACAGAATAGAAGATCCTGAGACAAACCCCCTTATCTTTAACTATTTGATATTTGAAAGGGGCCAAAAGCATAGGCTGGAAGAAAGATAGCCTGTTCAGCAAAAGGTATTTAAATGCATCTTGTGACACTTAAAACAACCGTGTAGGAGAAAAAAATCTCACATGGAAGGTAAAGCTTTGATATATGTTAATATACAATGGAACAGTTTTCAGCCTGATAAAAGAAGGAAATTCTGTCGCTTGTGACAACGTGGATGAACCCAGAGGACATTATGCTGAGCAAAATGGGCCAGGTACAGGGAGAAATGCTATATGATCTCATTTATATGTGGCATCTGAAAGGTCTGCACTCATAGTAACATAGTAGAGGGGAGCTATGAGGCTGAGGACTGGCCTGGGGAGAACAGGGGTGTGAACTTTCAGTGATGTTATAAACAAGTTCTGGAGAGCCAAGCGACAGCTTGATGATTATAGTTAATATTCATACATTGTATATCTGCCATTCACTGAGAGTAGGTGGTGTGTTCTCACCATGAAAACAAAGGTGCCCATGTGAGGTGCTAGGATGCTAATTAGCTCACCTGTGGTGATCATTTCAGGGTGTGCACATATCACGACATCATGTTGTACTGCTAACATATTTATGATTTTTAATGTCAATCATTAATAAAGCTGGAAAAATATTTATACGTAGAAAATAGCTGTCAGAGATAGGTAATTTTAATGTTCACCCTGCTTTGCATAACATCATATATTATGTACACAGTATTTCTCCAGTGTCTAGCACTGTGTCTACTCTCAGTAGTCATTTAATACATCCCTGGGTGCTAATTCTATATTTGTATAGAAGGAGACAAGCCACCTGGAGTGGTTGAACTTGACACTCAAAAGTGTCTTGAATGTAGAAAACAAGAGGGTGGGACTCAAATTTTACCATGAAATCACTTCCAATTATCATTCCAGAGTTAATTTCATTTGTTCTATGTGAAATGATGCTTTTATTTTTTTAAGAAAGAGAGGGAGAGAATGAGATAGAGAAAGAGAGAGAGAGAGAGAGAGAGAGAACCAATTTTATTTAGCTTTTCATGTGATTTTCGTTGCTCTGACACTGCTGTGTATGCAGTGCTGGGGTTCAAACCTGTGTCCCTGTGGATGCCAGGCAAGCACCTTAACTGCTCAGCTACCACTCAAGCCCTGAAATAATGTTTTTAAATTTAAATAATAGAGTAAGTGTTGTTGAGAACTAGTAAAAACTGTCCATACACTTTATATTTCTTGTAGGACTACAATGGATTGAATAACATCCCCCAATTTTGCTATTAAAATGTATGGATCAAAAAAGTGTATCAACCTCTCTGTATCATTTGAGAATTTTCACCAAAAGCCACAAGCGCAACTTGACTTACCTTAAGGTAAAAACAAACAAACAAGATGAAACAAACAAGCAAACAAAATCACACACACACAATAGAACCAACTTCTCTGCCAAACAATCCCCCAACCAATGAAACCCCAAATGTGTTGGCTTATGGACTTTAATGAAGAGTAGCACTGAGCTTCAGAGTGGGGAGGAGCCCCCTTTGGGAGGGCTCTCAGGGCCAACCCACAGAGATTCCCAGGAGAGCAGACATCATGGCGTCTTCCTGCTTCTTGGCTGACATCTTGGCATCTTCCTGCCTCTTGGCTGGTTCTCACACTTCACAGATCTCCTTTCTCCACTTGGTGGGACACATGGTAAGGGACAGCTCCCAAGGTTTAATTTTCATATTGCCAGCCTCCAATGGAGACTTATTTTGATTCTGTAGATGCCAAAGTCTAGAAACCTGGGGGAAGGGGCTCAATGGCCCATCTTGGGTCAGGTACGCTGCTCTGCCAGTCATCTGTGACCTAGGGCAGCTCACATGAGGCGAGAACAAGCCAGCCCCTTTATCAACAAAACAATTGCATAGGGTTAGTTATTTCAAAGTGTGCCAGGAAGACAGCATCACAGGGTGCACTATCTGCTAAACCTTTATCCTGTTCATTTAAGACAGTTCTATAAAAAGGCACATTTTGAGAAGCAATGTAATTCTATTAAAATCTGCCACCAAAAGGTGACTATAAGCTCCGGAAGTTCTGGAAAGATTGTCTAAAACAGTGCACTGCACATAGTAGATGCTCAATAAATATCTCTTGAAGTAAGTTAATAATTGCTATCTTCAAATGACAGTGTGTTTTAGTTGGCCTTTGGTCACTGTGACCAAAATGTCTGACAGGAACAACTTAGAGGAAGGGAAGTTATTTTGGTTCATGGTTCCAGAGGTTTAGTCCAGGCTTGGCTGAGTCCATTTTCCTGGTGAGTCAAAGCATCGTGGTGGAAAAGCCTGGCGGAGGAAACTGCTCTGCTCATAGCAGCCAGAGAGCAGAGAGAAGAAGAAGGAGAAGGAGAGAGAGGGGAAGGGACCACAGTGAAGGTGCACCCTTCCAGCACGTGCTTCCACCTCCTCCAGCCATGTCCCACCTGCCTACAGTTACCACATTCTTTTTTTTTTTAACAACCTTACAAGATTTTAACAAAATAATATAAAATGTGTATATATTCTGGATATTGCAATTACCCCTAGTAGTGCCCCCCCC
>PVKS010013164.1:0-51592 GCA_004027875.1 Aplodontia rufa | reverse complement strand
CCTGGACAATGAGAAAGTTGGTCTAGTAACATGAGTTAAATCCAGATAAGATGTAATGCTTTATAATCTAATATCTTTTTTTAGAGTTATAAAGGGAAAGGGAAGGGAGGGATAAGGGAGGGTAATTGGGGGGGGCACTCCTGGAGATAATTGCAATATCCAGAATATTTACACATTTTATACACATTTTATATTATTTGGTTAAAATCGTGTAAGGTTGTTCAAAAAATTAAAAAAAAAAAAACCCAAAATTCTGTACCTATTAAACACCAATTCCCAAGACCCTGGCAAGCAGCATTTTACTTTCTGTCTGTGAATTTGACTATTCTAGGTACTTCACACATGTGGAATCTTGCAGCATGTGTCCTTTTGTAACTGCTTCTTACACTTAGCATGTGTGTTGTCCTAGAAGTTCATTCGTGTTGTAGCATATGACAAAGAGTTTCTTCCTTTTAAGGCTGAATAATATCCCACGTATCTATGCACAACATTCTGTCTATCCATTCATCTGTTGGACTTTTGGGTTGTTTCCCCCTTTGGGCTGTTGTGAATAATGCTGTTATGAACATGGGTGTACTGTTGAAGTTCCTGCTTTCAAATCTTCAGGGTGTATACTCAGAAGTGAAATCGCTAGATCACATATGGTAATTCTATGTTCAATTTTTTTAAGTAACTGCAGTACAGTTTTCAACAGTTGCTTTACATTCCAACCAGTAATGTATACATAAGTGTTCCAATTTCCCTACACCCTCTCCAACACTTGTGATTTGTTGTTTTTTAATAATAGCCATCCTAATATATGTGAAATATTTACCAACAACTGTCTTAATCTCCATCTTGAACTTCACTTTTCTTCAGTCTTGTTGTTTAACTAAGAGAAGCATGAGCTGCTTGATGACAGAGGCTGTCATATGCAACTTAGCTAACTCTTCCTCACCAGACCCTGGCTCTCATTGGCACCTTACATGAAGCTCTGCACAAGATTAGTGTCTTGACTTTCAAAGTGTGATTCCATGGGGCATGATTGTACCTGGGAACTTGCTAAAAATGCAAAATTTCAGTTCTGGCCATGGAACTACTAAACAAAAGTCTGCATTTTAACATGGTCTTCAAGTAACTCAAAGGCTGAGTGGCTTGTGCCAAGCACCAGGAAGCGCACTTTACTATGTTTCTGTTATTAGGCTCAGTGATCTCATCTGGTAAGTACTCTTAAAATGTTTGCTCACTGAAGAAATAATAAGAAATTTAAGTGCCCTGTTAACATTCACCATCAAACATTTACCAAAAATATGGAAAAGCATCTCTTGAAACTTAGCTCAAAGCAGGCTAAAAAATAAGACAAAGAAAATTGTCACAGCCAAAAGGAGCCTAGGAGACAAGACACCTAAGTGTCATGTGGGATCATGGCTGGTATCCTGGGACAGAAAAAAGGTCATTTTGCAAAAGCTTAGGAAATTTGTTAGTTCATAACAATGCGTCATTGTGACAAATTGTGCTGAGGTAAGATGTTAATGAGGAAATCTGGGTGTACAAAATACAGAAAGTCGCTGTATTATCATCAGTTTTTCTGTAGATCTAAGACTGCTCTAAAAGAAAAAGTTTAATTAAAAAGGGGAGGCATGGGTTGGGGATTTAGCCAGAGAAGATACAGGGTATCTGCAGATGTGCACACAGTAACATTCACAGCATTAATCTCTAGAATATGCATGTACCTCTAGGACCCTATATGATCAAGATGACACAGGAAAAGATGGTCAGCAGCTGACTGTATTTAAATATGAGGTCAGTTCAGCCTCCCTCAGCTGGGCCTGGGTGGGCCTCTGCTTTGCTACTCATCTTTTCCCATGGAGGCAACAGTTCTCCGCTAAGCACCATCAGGACACTGGGGTCAAGGATATGGCACACTAAGAAATATTTCAACACCATCTTATTTGGATTTCTTGGGTTGAAATGTAATGTCTTGAGACTAAATTTAAGTTACATCAATTTTTTTCAATATTTTTATTAAGGAGTTGAGTTGTTTTACAATCATAAATATGTATAAAGTAACAATACGATATGCATTTGATCCTCAACCACAGTTACCCCACATCACCCACACCCCAGTCTCTTGATTCTTCTGTATTATGCCCCTATAAGACTTATAAATGTCTATGTATGTATATTAATATATATATGAGTTTTTCAGAATTAAATGATTGTATATTATTTGACTTCTCAGAGAGATAAAGAGTATGCTACATTGTTGATTATCTTCCCAGATCCCTCCCTATCTTTCATTCCTCTTCCATTCCCCCACCTCTCCCCCTCTCCTCTCCCCTACCTACATGTCTATGGTTCTCTTAGATTGTGTGTTGCTATGCCTTTGCTGGGTCTAAAACATGAGTTTGACTACTTTTCACTCAAGCCTGGGGTTAGCTCTAGCCTCCACAAATGAGAGAAAATATCCTGCCCTTGATGCTCTGGGTTTGGCTAACATTGCTCAGCATGATTTCTTCCATTCCCATCCATTTACCTTCAAAGGCCACAATATTGTTCTTTCCAATAGCTGAGTAGAACTCCATTGTATATATGTGTGTGTATATATATATATATATATATATATATATATATATATATATATAAAATAGCTTTTGGATCCATTCATCCAGTGAGGGGCATGTGGGTTGATTCCATAATTTAGCTATTGTAGATTAAGCTGCTATTTTGCTGTGTTACTGTAATGTGCTGATTCTAACTCTTCTGGGAAAATACCCAGAAATAGGATAGCACAGTTGTATGGTGGATCCTATAAGGAAAGAGACAAAAATGGAATCTGGAACCCCCCCTTCCCCTTACAGACTGGTGCAAGTTTTCTGGTTAAACTGGGTTTTTCAGTAGGGTGGGGATACTCTGATAAGGGCCTGAGTCAATAGATTCTTAGTATGTAGGGCCCAAGTCTGTAGATTTCAAAACAGTGAGTAGGGGTTTGCTGTCAGGCCAAGTGGCTTCTGGTAAATTTCCATATCCTTCATTCCAGACCCTAAAGGGATATAATGAGTTGGGCAGATGGTATCAAATTTTTATCCAGCTAGTGGGTAAAAAGACATAAGAATTAAAATTCTGCCTAGGAAGAAGATTCCCTGGTTATAACTGAGGCAGCCAAAGAGGTAATAGGAGATAATTTGCTCTAGCTGAAAGCAGAGTCTTTCAGGGAAATTTTAACAAGAGTTTGGTGGGTGGTCACAGTGGTTGGAGATATTGCACATTGTGGTTGACACTTCAGGGAGGAGAGATGACAGGGATATTAGAGGGGAAGGAAATGGCATGAGAGGATAAAGGAGTGTGTGGGGGGTAAGGTGCATGTTAAAATTAATGGAGGCATTGAATTTGGTTGGGGTGTTCCTGACAAAAACAGGAGTTAGTCATCTATGCATGAGTGGGGCCTTCCACTCAGGCAGCCAAAAAAAAAAAACAGTTTTAGCCCAGGGTTTTAGTCTGCGGTGGTGGGATCCCATTCTCCAAGGTCCCCATTTTCTATCTGCCTACAGATAATCCATCTCCTGCCTCAATTCCCCTCTGAAGAGATCCTTGACTGTCTTTGGGGGGAAAGTGTGATGACCAATCTGGCTTCTTCATGCTGGCAGTGGGGCGTTGGTTGTGGAGGCCATTCATGGCTTTAGAAACATTAGTAGTGTTGCTAGGAACACATTTAATTTTTATAATGGCACAGGTGCCCCCCTTGAGTTGGGCATTTCTGTACGATGGCTTTTTAAACATTAGAACTAAACAATCATACCAGTGAAAAACAGATTGAGTTTACCCACATAGGAGGTTAGGGAAATTTGTGGATCTAAAACTGACTTAGAACAAAGTTGTGACTCTGATAGTGCCTTCTGTAACCCTTTCTTTATAATCTCCCAGTTTTATTTATCTGTGGGAGAAATGACATAAGTGTAGATGACCAACTCCTATTTTTGGCAGGAAAAACCTAACCAAATTCAATGCCTCCCTCTCTTTAAAAATAAATAAATAAATAAATAAAAATTAGAAAAAAAAGGGCTGAGAATGTGGCTCAGCAGTTAAGTACCCCTGTGTTCAATCACTGATACCAAAGAAAGGAAAGAAAAAAAAAGAAAGAAAAGAAAAGTTAACTATGTAGAAACTAGACCCAGCCCTAAGCCAAATACTTAAACCCTTATATAAACTCCATAACCTAGCTTTCTTGTTACAAACATACCTGGGTAGAATACTTCTTTTTTCTTTTGTGCATGATGAAGACACTAAAGCCCTGTAGGTAAATTTTCCTAATAAATATTGTGGCCTGATCATCTTGGCATTTAGTGCTTCTTTCTTTGGAATCCCAATCAGCCCCATCTCAGGATAAACTGGGGCAGTCCCTAGAGGGAACTCCACTACCACTGCTTTTGAGATGACTCCAACTTTGGGTTTAGCCAAACAGAACAGCCTAATACAAATCTGTACCACATAGCCCACTATGTACACAGGACATATAAAGATTATAAATTTTCAAGAGATCAGGTTATAATATAAGCCTGTTATATACCAAACACACTAAGTCTTTGTCAGCAGGCCGGGGACATCAGGGGAATATCAAATTCCATTAATCAGCAGGTATTCAGAAATGCCAGGGAAAGAATCCTGGGTTACAAAGAACAAACACCTGAGAGGTGGCTGTAAACCTAGTGGGACTCATTTGCAAGTGCCCTAATGAGGCCCCCGTGATGGAACTGGGTTCACTAGCAGAGAGGCTTCCAAGAGTGGATCAGGAGGGGGCCAATCAAGTGCCAGGCCTGCACCAAAGCACCTTGCATGAGACTGTCCCCCAGGAGTCTCTCCGAATCTCTTCATGCAACCATTATCACAGAATCAGCAAGTATATTTGAGACTTGTCATGTTGTACTCAAAAGGCCCTGGTCACTGTAGGAAGGGCTCACCCCCCTACACTCATTATGGGATGGGATGGGGCTTTCCTTCTACAGAATGTCATCTTTGCATACCTTTTGCAGATTTCCCAGTTTTGCTCCATACTATGGAAGGCTTCTAGACCTCCAGGAACAATACATCTCTTCCACTTGGTTTCCTCATCTGTTTTAAAGACCAGTTCATTGGTTAAGCAATGCAGGCCTTTCTTAACTGGTTGAAAAAACACTGACACTACCCTATGAGCATCGACTCCTCCATGTGAACGGTGGCAAAGAGGCATCAACCAAGTTGTCTAATCTAAAGTAGCAAAGAGGCTGATGGCAAACAGCTTACAGTTTCTGCTGGGGTATGGCACACAAAGCAAAGGGACCAGACATAAATTCACAGAGAATTAGCCATGCACCTCCACTGTTATGGCTTGGATGAAAGGTGACCCCCAAAAGCTCAATATGTGAGACAAGGCAAAGGCTGAGAGGTGAAATGATTGTGTTATGAGAGCCTTAACCCAATCAGTGAATGAATCCCCTCGTGGGGACTAACCGGAAACCATAGGCTGGTAGGTGTGGCTGGAGGAGGTGGGTCACTGGGGTGTGCCTTTAGGATATATATTTTGTATCTGGTGGAACACTCTCTCTGCTTCCCACTGTGGCACTGTGAGCTGCTTTCTCTGCCACACTCTTCCACCACTATGTACAGCCTTGCCTCGAGCCCTGAGGAATATAGCCAGCTTCTATGGACGGAGACCTCTGAAACCGTGAGCCCCTAAATAAACCTTTCCTCCTAAAATTGTTCTTGTCAGGTCTTTTAGTCACAGCAATGAAAAGCAGACTAAAACATCAACCTTGTGGTGTCCCTGGTTACTTGAGGTTGCAGGCCAGTTTTCCAGGTGGCCTTGGACTGACACAACTTTCTCCCTTGTCTTACTTGTAGCTCTTAGGAACAAATGTAGAACATGCTAGGAAGGCAACAGACAACACCCTGGGATAAGTGAGGGGCTGGCTGGAATAGCCCTGGCTCTGCCCTAGTATCGCCCTCCAGAACAGGATGCCCCTCAGAGCGTTAGCCCAGCATGTCACGTTGCCCCTCATGTACTCAGCTCAGGGTAGGCTGCCCTTCCATGTCCCTATGCAGCAGTACAGGTGGGGTACATGCAGACAAGACTGCATCTGCCCCAGGGAGCTTTCCTGAGCCTTGGGGACTGGTTCACTGGGAATCCCAGGCTTCTATTGTCCCTTGCTGCTTCATGTACCCTGTCTCACACACTCAGACAAGTTGAGAACCAGAGCACGGTACACCCTCTTCATCGAGTTTACTCAAGCACAGCTCATGTATGGCAATGAATAGAACCCTAGGGTTCAAAAAGTCCTTGGCCCAGTACAGGCCTCTTTCTAGAACTTTATTCTTATTGATGATTTCAATGTAATCATAATTTCAAGTTAATATAGAAAACTGTCAGAAAAAAATATTTTATTAGCCATTTTCATCTCTTGTAGATACTATGCCTCAGAAAACTAATTATAAAAACATTTTTGCAGTCACTAGGTTCCACTGTTAGAAATTAAACTATTCAGCTTAATTTAATTATCCAAAGTAATGCTAATCAAAAGGACAAAAACAAATGGAAGACATGGAACTTTAACCTAAGGCTGAATTGCTGTTATCGTACACAAAGAACTCATTTGTCAAAACCATGAGATTGAGTTTCCTAATTCTAGGAAGAAAAAAAAATGCTTGACTGGGGCTAAAAGAATGAGTGGGGATTTTGGGGCTTGGTTTGTATATTTTGAGGTGCTAGAGATAGAACCCAGGGGCTCACACAAGTGAGGCACACCTTGCTCTATTCCTGAGCTACACCCAACTAAAACTTGAGTTTTAGTATCTATTCTAAAATTTTGTGATTTTTACCATTATTCCCCATCAACAATACTTCTAAGAAACAAAACAAAACAAACAACAACAACAAAAAAAAAAACCCTATTATCTACAAGCTTAGGAGGGACAACATTCACCGCTTTGCAGAGGGGTTACATCTCCCCTACCTGTGGATGTGGGCCCAGACCTGAGATTTGCTTTGGAACAAATTGGGAGCACAAATGCGTGTCACTTGCACACAGAAGCTGAGGAGTCAGCAGCTGCCTATCTGTGCTCTTTTCCCTTTGCCATGAGAATGGCAATGTTCCAGATAAGAGTTGCTCTGCCAGCCCAGGTACCAGAGTGAAGCTGACAGGGAGAGGAACGACTACAAACCTGAAATGGGCCGCAGGAAAAAACAAGAACTTCAACTGTCCTGAGCCACTGACAGCTGCGGGGGTCTTTGTTACAGTAAAATTTAGCCTGTCGTCACCAATATAACTTGTAATTGCCAATCAGTTACCAGCAAAAGACTTAGTCTTCGTTATTATGAAATCCAACTTTAGAATTGTTTCAGAAAAAAATCATTTGCTAAAATTCATCTGTTCAAAAATTGGGTATTTACTCAAAAGCCTTTTCTTCAAGTTGCCACTGAAAAATGGTTTGACTTCCTACCCTGGGAAATGGGTAACAGTTGCTCTCCACTCTTTCTAATTACTATAGTATTAGTCAGAAAAATAAAAAATACACAGCACATCTGTTATGAGAAACAAAGTGAAACATTAGCTATTCATAGCAAAATGAGCACTTTAGGGCATCTTGAGATGCTCATTGAGAGATAAAGAAAAATTATAGGAATGTAGTACTATGAAATTGCTAAAATAATTAATGGTAAGATAAGAAGATAAAATTCCATTTAGAAAGTACTTTGCACAATCTATATATTCCATAACTAAGAAGGAATGAAACTTGTTTTTTCTACTCTGAAGAGGCTTCTAAGATCCTATTTTGAATTCAGGTTGCCATAGATACCAGTAGAATTCTGTATGGGGTTTCATCAAAATTACTGCATAATTTGGTGCACACAGAAGAGTCCTACCTTCCTCAATGTCTCAACCTAAAGCCACGACTTGTTTGAATTCTTTGATGAGTCTCACAAATTTAGGCCAAAATACCTATTTAAAAAATCAAAGCTCATAATAATGATATTCCTTCAAGTGCAGGTACTTTGTTTTCCAAGAGGTCTGAGCAAGTGTCAACATGACCACAATCTACAATCATGCTATTTCAAGCCAAGTCACAACATGTTACTCCTGCGTGTCAATGTATGCATGTGCAGGCACGAAGGTGATTGAGAAAGATATTTTTACATATATCAGCAATAACTGTGCTTTGGATAAGCCATGAATACTATGGTACAGCCACTATATGAAAATAAGACAGTAATAATGGCTAACAACCACTGTGTGCTGTTTCAAATTCTTTTTTCTTTATTAACGCAACAACCCCATGAGATAGACATTATTATCATCTCCATTTTATATGCTAGGAAACTGAGGCACAAAGAGTTTACATAGGTTGCTGAATATCATACAGCAGTTCAAGATAGAGGGGGGTTTAAACTAGGCAGTCTATCACTAGAGTCTGTACTTTTAGCCATTAGGTTTTCCTGCTTCTCAGAACATCTCATACATTTTCAACTATAGGTGAAGCATCCTTAACTTAAAATTTTCAGATCTGAAATGCTCCAAAATCCTGTTGGTTTGAGCATCAACATGAAAATTCCACATGTGTCCTCACGTGACAGATCACAGTCAAAATGTAGGCTCAGGGGCTGGAGAGGTGGCTCAGAGTTAGAGTTTGCCTGGCAAGTGTGAGGACCTGGGTTTGATCCCCAGCACCACATACATAACTAAGTGGAGGAAAAACAAAAACCAGATGAAAAAATAAAAAATTAACTCTTTCTCTCTCTCTCTTTAATAAAAAAATGCAGATGCACTAAAAATACTATTACCTTCAGATTATGTGCATAGGTATATGTGAAACATAAATGGGCTTTGTGTTTAGACTTGGAAAATGTCCCATTATGGATATGCAGATATTGCAAAATTTTTAAAAATCCAAGATATTTCTGGTTCCAAGCATTTCAGATTCAGGTACTCAACCTGTAAAAACATAAGACAAGTCTAGCTTAGATTAAAAACACAGCATAAGTCAGGTGCAGTGGCACATGCCTGTAATCCTAGCAGCTTGGGAGGCTGCAGCAGGAGGATAGCAAGCTCAAAGCCAGCCTCAGCAACTTACAGAGGCACTAAGAAACTTAGCAAGATCTTGTCTCAAAATTTAAAAAAAAAAAAAATTAAAAACAGGCTGGGGATGTGGCTCAGTGGTTAAGCACTCCTGGGTTCAATCCCTGGTACCAAAACAAAAACAAAACAAACACACTCACACACAACAAAAAATAAAAATAAATAACAATAAACAAAAAGATAGCATAGCACCCATCCCAACAGTCCTCAAGCTAGGACATACAAATAGCTGAGGCTGCTGAATGAAAATGAAAATGTGTTGTTCTTAGGCCCTGCGTCTGGGAATCCTGAGTTGACTCACACACCTGCATATCAGCAGCTCCCTAGGGATTCTGACACGGTGGCTCAGCAAACTACGCATTGAAAAATAATGACCTATTCAATCTCAGCTACAAATTCAAAGTCATCTATCTGGAGTTCCAAGTATATGAAGTGAAACAGAAAACAGCCTCGAAAACAAAAACCAACCAACCAAAGAAAACTCTGAGTAGAGAAAAGCAAAAAACAAAGTTCTAAAACAAATAAATCTCTTCGTACTTCATTCTTCGATTCTTCTCAGGCCTTTGACCAGCATAGATTTCTTCTGATTCTACACACCAGGTTAAGAAGTCATCTAGCTTTCAAGATAACTGAAGACTGGACGCAAAAAGCAGGGAGGTGACATGGGGCAGTGAGGGACATCAGGTGACAGCAGTGAAGGAAGGCAGATAGAAATGGAGAGAGAAAGCAGAGAAAAAGTTTTAAAACCTGAACTGTCAAAGAAGCATGGAGACCTGAGAGCATCAGCGTTGAGACCTTGAGTCCACCACACACTTGAGAGAAGTGACTATTCTTCACAGTAAACGGTAATATTCCTGACTCTGAGCCACCCAACAAGAAAAGGGACAGGGAGTTTATCATTGCTTATTGCATATTATTTTAAGACAATGACATTAAATATTTGAGGAAACTACTCATCTAAAATAGTTGAAAGTATGAAAATGTGTGCTTAGAAACTGGTATGTGACCATTCTCTCTCTTAGGCTAGAGGAATGCTAAGAAATTCATTGATGGGGCGGGTGAAGCCCAGGATGAGGGCTGGTTGGTGGTCAGCACTGGGGAGGGGAAAGGCACACACAAACTACAATATATTTATTTTCTACTGCCTGGAAAAGGCACATTGCATTGACAGGGCACAGGGGCCAGATTTTCAGGCTGAAGGAGGACCAGGATGGAATTGGCACTGAGAGTTGGAGTAGTTTTGATTGGAGGGCAGGCTTTCAAGGACACTTACCACATGGTGATTTTCAACCAGACACAATTTCCTTCAGTAAAATTGGATAAAAGAAGTTATTTCAGGTCATTTCTTGTTACTTCTATGCTTTGGGAATCTGATTTCCCATGTGAGCCCCTTTCCAATCCCACTTCTTCTCCTGATGGTTGCTTAGAACCAATTTGAAAAATTAGGTATATATGAGTGCAAGATAGAGAGCAAAATGAAGGAACATTAGTCTTAGATTGTGAGTGCCCTCACAAGCAGTGATGACGCAGCACCATCACACAGCAAGTGGTTAATGAGCAAATGATGGGTGGGGGGGTGGGCAGGTGGGGAAGTGAGCAGATGGTGGAGTGGACAGATGAACAGGTGGATAGAAGGAGGGGTGGATGGATAGACAGGCAAATTAACCCATGCATGACTGGAAGGATGAATAGATGAATGAATGAAGTGTTTTCCTGAAAATACAGAAGACGGTGCCTCCCTACACACAGACACACACACACACACACACACACACACACACAATCATGCTAAGAGATTCAAATGGCAAATAGATTTAATACAGTTAGGTGACCACTAAATATATAATGTGTGTGCATCCAAGTATAATATATACATGCTCACACAGAATGAAGGTGCTTCTCAACACAGTTAGCTGTTGCCCTGTTTTCTCTTATTCATTATTCCACAAATGTAAAACAACTCACACAGCTGCCATGAGACAGGCAGTAGGACCTTGCAGTGGAAACATGGACCAAGTCAGCAGTGTATGTGGTTGGCCAAAAGAGCAAGTGAGATCTTCAGACAGAGGCAGTCAGAATGGTAGCTGAAAGGGTAAAGAGGGTTCAGGCAGCAACTGAAACCCTAAAAGTCTCAGGGGCAAATCACTGTGCTTCTGTATATTTCCAGTTCAAGGATTTTAGTCCTGTAGCTTGTCATACTGACACCCGACCTTTCCTAGGTTGATGTCTCCACAGCTTGAGAGCCTAGAGTTCTTTGTCTGTTTCTGTTTATTAGGTGCTCTACCCTTTAAGGAAAGAACAGCCTTCTCAGAATAAGCAAAAGTAACCAACAGTGTCCATATAAGATGCCAGGGCATTTCTATGTCCTTTTGGGTTTGGATGAGATCCAGCTGGTGGTCCTCACTCCTTACCCTCCAAAGATTCTTTCAAGTATTGGTTCCCAAATAAGAATTAGAAATTGGTCAGGATCTTGGAGTAGAGAGTGTGCAATATTTCTATTGCTTTGGACATAGCAGATAATAGGTAATAGAGACCACAAACAGGTCTAGAAACTGTCCTTGGGACCATAAACCTTCAAGATTGTAAGTATTCTTGTTGCTCCCTGGTTACTTTTTTCTTGTATGCAAAGTCAAGAAGAAATTAGTGTTCCTTGCTTTACATATAATGGCAAAGAATAAGACCATGAAAGGTACGTATTACTATAGGATACAGACAAATATACATCAGAAATCTAACCAAGCAGCAAAATAGCTACAAAGGAGATCATCATACAAAGGGGATTCTAAACTTCAACTGGGAATATGAGTGGGAAAGTTGAATATCAGTTAAAAGAAGAAAAAATACTTGAATGTTACATGGAAAGGGAAAAACATAAAGAGATGAACTCTGGCCAATGAAATATCTTAGCAACATCCAGTGACATGTCTCAGCCACTGTGCTGTCTACAACAGAGTGGCAATATTCCTTTATCATACATTGCTGCCTGTTGAAAAAGAGCTACTCAGAGGCATGGTCCTGTTTGGAAGGACATCCCCATTTGACTGAGAAGCTGTGACTCCTTAGATGGTGGGCATCAATAGACCCGTTTCATATTTGGCTTTCCAAAGACACTCTGGAAATAACATAGTCTGAAAATGATGATCTGGGAGTCTTCAACATGAATGAATATGTCTGTCCACAGAAAATGTGATCAGGTCAGGACTCTGGAGAACTCTTTTCTCTCTTTCTCTCTCATTTTTGTTTAAAGAGGGAGAGAAAGAGAGTGAGGTGAGGGAGAGAGAAAGAGAGAGAGAAAGAATCAATTTTATTTATTCATTCATCTGGCCTTTGTTTCTCCAACACTGTATGTGGTACTGGAGTTTGAACCCAGGTCCTTGTGCATGCCAGGCAAGCGCTCCAACTGCTGAGCTACACTGCTCCAGCAACTCTGGAGAACTCTTAACAAGTATGTGCCACATTGTTAAAGAGGAGCAAGCTATGGAAACAGAAAAAGCAGAAAGAGGAGTTGAAGTGGGGTCAACACAGAGGAATAACTCAGAAGCCAAGGATGAGGGAGTTTTCAGAATGAAATGCTCCAGAGGATAAGCAACATTCTGTGATGTCTTAGAATTTGGCAGTGATGTCACAATGATTTTTCAGAGCATTTACATGTGGGGGAATGAGATAAGAAGCCAAGTGCACCTGCTAAGAAGTGAATTGGACATAAGGCAACATAGGCAGTGGATGAAAGATTGCTCCTCTGTGAGGTCTGACAAGGAAGGAAGGAGAGACCCAGCCGTAGTTTGAGGAGTAAACTGCAGGGAGTTGATGAGGTTTTGCTTTTACTCTTGATGTCAGAATGCGATGCAGAAATGCAGGACAGGAGAAGTTCTTGGAGGACAGGGAGAGACTCAGGTCCAAGAACAAAACCAACAGTGGTAACTGAAAGATGCCAACACTGGTGACAGGTTAGAACTGAGAGTATCCCTGGAAGAGGCGGCCCTGGAAAGGAAAACACAAGGCTCTTCCTCATCTGAAACAATACTGGAAGGAGGCAAAAGCCTGAACTGGGACACCTAAAAAGTGTCTTACATAAAAGTATATATTTAATCTTCTACCTGCACCTAAAGATTGCCCCCAGACCAATGCTTAAAATAAGGGGCTTATGCTTTTTGAAGCTATATAGTCAGCATCCATGTCCAGTGTTTAAAGTTTCATTAAAAACCATGTCTACAGGGGCTGGAGCAGTGGCTCAGCGGTTGTGGTGCCTGCCTGGTATGCACAAGGACGTGAGTTCAAACCCCAGCACCACATACACAATTAAGTGTCAGAGCAACGAAAGCCACATGAAAAACCAAATAAAATTCATTCTCTCTCTCTTCTTCTCTCAAAAAAAAAAAAACAACATAAACATGTCTACAGACAAGTTCCTTCACAACTGTGGTGAATGTACATGAACCCATCACAGAAGACTCAGGGAAACAAAGATCCCCTCAGTCCCTCTTTTGCAATCTGCCATGCCCATGAATCATCTTCAACCACAAAAACACCACTCAAACTGCTATTCTTAACTTACAAATAAGCCCTGTCTGTTTTGTGTTCACCATTATGCTCTGGGTGAAGGGCAGAGATGAATCATGCACAGGCCAAAGCCATCAAAGAGAAGTGGTGGAGGGAATATGAAACCAATAACTATTTTATGAAGGAGAACACAATCAACATCTCCAATCATACCAAGAAAAGTGCTTCAGAGTGCTTTGCAAAAAGCAACTATTTCAGTCTGAGTACAATAGAAAAACACAGTGATCCAAAATAATAGTTGTTGCTACAATTTCTTAACATATTCTGGATTTATCTATGTGGTCCTGGGGATGGAACCCACAGTTGCTTTACCACTGAGCCACACCCCAACCCAGCCCTTTTTATTTTTTATTTTGGGACAAGGTCTCACCATATTACTTAGGGCTTCTCTAAATTGCTGAGTCTGGCCTCACATTTGTAATCCTCCTGCCTCAGCCTGTACAGTCATTGGGATTATAGGCATATGCCACCACACCCAGTTTGGAATTAACTCTGAAATAGCTTTCCTCCACCAAACCAGCTGGATCTCTGATTTGGAAAATAAATTAAGTGTATAATTCAAAGAACTGAAAGTATTAATGTTATCAAACCCAAAAGAAGCTTATCTAAGAGAACAAGTAAATTAAAACTGTGTCCTATAGGCATGCACAAATGATATTTGGTGAAAACTGATATTAAAGATGAAGTATGAGGAATGAATTATAACAGGGGTACAAAAAATGTCCAGAGCAACTCTAATATGCCTAGTTTAAGGACTAATTATTTACTGGTTCAAGATGAACTGAGAAAAACAAATTTGTTAGGAAATGAATATGTGTAGAAACAGGTTTCATAATTATTTAGCTTACAACAGCTACTTTAGACCATTTTTGCTTATTCATTTCTTTTATATTTAAGCAGCTTCAATAGTCTTTACATAGGTGACTTCATAATTTATGCATGAATAGTCCTAAAAGTGGTAATAAAATACTATATATTACTTTTGCTTTGACTTGTGGAATACAGAATTGAGAAATACTTGCCTCAATTATTGCTTATTGATTTAGAATTCCAACTATGACAGGCTCATTGTATCTTTCTCCACAAGCATATAATTACCCAAGTGAAGGGGATTTCATCCTTAGTGACCTGTCACTATTTGTATCAACATGGTAAATATCACTCAATTAAACACTGCAAAACCATGCAACTAAAACTCAGTATTAACTTCTAATTTTGGCTAGATTATTTGCAACCACTAGTTTCCATATTGCTAAGCCAGTAAGTAAATTCTATTCTTTTTCCAATCCTACCCTAACTACAAAACCTCCACTTCCATTTGTATAAATTAAGTCTGATGCCTCTCTAAAAACAGGAAGTAGTCAAAGGACTTAATTTTTTTCTTTCACTCTATAAAATGTGTAACAGTGCAAGTTACAGGACTGAGATTTGAGAAATGGTGGGGTGGGAACCAAGAAAGAATTTTCTTCACATTCTCTCAAATTATGTACTTCCAACTACCTTATTCCAGATATGAGCAAAAATTAAATTCGCTGTTAGCCCAGAGTATGTACTGCAAGCATATTACAGAGCAGAAAGAAAAATATGCACTGTGCTTTAAATGCAAAGGGGGTAGCTATGAAAGTAAAAGAATGCTTACTCAAGGGTCAGATTAAACATACGAGAGTATGGCATATTTTAAATGCCCTATGGGATGCAGAAAATATTTTGTTATTGTGACACAATAGCTTCTCCTTTAAAAGGAAAATAAACTTCGGAAATTGTCAGAATGCCATTGTTTCAGCCATCTAAATTCGATATACAGTACTATAGTTTTAAAGGAATAGTGCCCCCTTGTGGCCTTTGGGTGATTTCAGAAAACATTGTGTTGTCTCAAAAGTCACACACTATGAAACAGTGAGTTTTTGTTGCGTGCATTTATTTTTATTTACATTTATTTTTAAATGCGATTATAGATGTACCTAGAGCATAGTAGAAAATTTTAAGTACAAGTTAGTTCAGAGCTGCGTTTACAGCGGAAAGGCTGTTTCATCAATCCCCACATTTAGTAAGATAGGAGCATATGAGAAGGGCGCCCTCTTCAGGTGCTGCTGCACCTCTGGAGGGCCACCACAGGTCACTTCACATGAGTGTCCACAAGGGTTTCATGGGGTATACCAGAAGGGAACCACCACAGCTATCCTCCTGCCTGTAATGAGTCTCAAGACTGCATTTTCTGCTATTGCGAGTGAATAGCCCAAACCCTGTAGAGACAGAACTCTCCTCTCACCCCAGAGCTTACTCAAAGACCAGGCTCCAGCGAGTCTCCCTCTTTTGTCCTCAATCATTGTTTTCTCTTACACTGGATTATTCCCAACAGCATCTATTTATAAACATGCTGTCATTAAAACTCTCTCCTGGTCCCATTTCTCCCTCCAATTAATATCTCATTTCTCCATGCCCTTTTACTGCCTGACTCCTTGAAGAGTTGCTGATATAAAATTCACTCCAATTCCAACCTTTCTATACTCTCTTATACCCATTCCAGTATGGCTTTTCTGCTCCCTGGTATTCCTGAGGACTGCAATGGTGTCGATGTGTTCAACCCAACCCCGGCGAACCTCAGCCTTGTCTAACTTGACTCACTGACAGCATTCAATACAATTATCCTTCCTACTTGGGAACCCTTCCTTCTGTTGACTTCCAGGCTGTTACTTAGTCTCCTGTACTGGGTCTTATTTACCGAAGTGCTAAACCAACAGTTCTCAAGCCTGACTGCATATTAGACATAGAAACCTTTAAAAGGTAGTGATGCCAGAGCCTACTCCCAAGTATTCAGCTTTATTTCACCTAGGAAGGTCCCTAGGCATGGGTGGATTATTAAGTTGCCCTCGGTGAGTGCCCCATGACTCAGTGCCCAGACTTGTTTCCATCTGCACTCAGGAGATTGCATCCGGTCTCATGGCTGTAAATGCCTTTACAAGTTCTCTTGGTTTGGGTTCACTTGAGAGCAGAGCCCGAGATCAGGGCTAGGGTGTAGGGAGTTTATAGGGATAGTGATCCTTTTAATCAGGAGTGAGGAGATGGGGAGAATCCAAGCACATATAGAGAAAGCCAGTGTAAATGTTGTCAGGGTCCCTCCCACAGGCACCTCAAGAGTGCACAGAGCACCCGCCCCCAGGGTGCTGAAGCACTTACCCTCTAGCTTCATCTCCTACTGGCTGGAGGTTTCCTGGACACATTCACTGTAGTACAGCTAGGCTGCAGTGAACTTCAGAGACGGTCAGAAAGTAAAGAGACAGGCCCTGAGCTGAGTGTGAGTGACAGCAGCCTGCCCTGCACAGCTGTGGCAGATAGCAAAGACAGGTCGACTGGTGCCCAAGGTACATGCCACCTTGATGCCTCCAAAATGTACACAGTAATCCCCCACTCACCCGCAGCTTCACTTTCCAAAGTTTCAGTTACCACAGTAAACCGTAAAGTAACGAATGGAAACCAAGTAATACATGGAAAATTCCAGAAGTAAACAATTCCGAAGTTTTAAATTGCACACCTGAGCAGCGTGATGAAATCTCTCACTGTCTGCTACATCCTGCCCAGGACATGAGTCATTCCTCCGTGCAGTACCCATTTTCTGTATATGCCACACACCCATTAGTCTATAATCATCTCCATTATCAGGTCCAATGTCACCGTACAACAGGGCTTGCATTCAAGTAACCCCTGCTTTACTTAATAATGGTCCCAAAGCACAAAAGGAATGATGCTGTAAATTTTATCACAGTGTGTTGTTACAACTGTTGTGTTTTATGTTAGTTATTATTGTTACTCTTTCACTGTGCCTAAGTGAAATTTGTCACAGATATGTATGCTTAGGGCTTGGAATAGCCATGGTCTCAGGCATCTGTTGGGGTCTTAGAATGTATCCCCAGGGATAAGGGGGGACTTCTGTATATCTAGCCCCAGCCTTGCCCATGAATTCAGAATATCATATTCAACTTGGACATTTAATTGGCATCTCAAACTAAACGTACCTAACAGAAAGTTCCTGGTTTACTCCCTTCCTCCAACAAACCTACTCCCCTCATTATTTTTTTAAAAATGGGAACCCCATTCTTCCAGTTGATCAGGTCAAAAATCTTCAAAGTTACCCTTGACTCTACTTTTTTCCCAATACCCATAATCAATCCATCAGTAAATCCTCTCCACTCTACCTTCAAAATATTTCCAGGACTGGTCAATTTTCACCTGCTGTACCACCCTGGACCAAGCCAGTAGTGTCTCTTGCCTGAATTACTGCTATGGCCTCCCGACTGGTATCTCTGCTTCCACCTTTCCTTTTACCCTTGACTGTATTCTCAATTCAGCAGCCTGTTTTTATTAAAACATGAAAGAGAAAAGGTAATTGTTCTGCTCCAAACTCCCCAAAGGTTTCTCTTGTCCCTCAGAGTAAAAGCCAGGGCATGAATGACAGCCCCTGTGACCTCTTGGGTCACATCTACTACTCACATTTTTTGCTCCTTAGGCATGCCAGATTATGATTCTGCCTTGGGGCCTTTGCACATACCACAACCTCTGCTTGAAATATTTCCATTTAGACACTTGCCTCCCTCTCTCATCTCCTTTAGGTTTTTGCTAAAATGTCACCTTCTAACTGAGGTTTTTCTGTGCCAGACCTATTTAAAATGGCAGTACTTTTCTGACCTTACTTTATTTTTCTTCTTGGTACATTTCACACTCTAACATAATATACACATTTCTTACTTATCTTGTTTATTTTCAGTCTCTTTGATGGGAATTTAAATTCCATGAGTGAATGGATTTCAATCCATTGTGCTCAATGCTAATCCCCAGCACCTAGGCTACATCCTGCTATATGAAAGGCACTCAATAAATAGGAGTTGAATGAATGAATGAGAAGACTAATAATTATAGCAATAATATGTATTGAATTATTGAGTATTTCCATATGTCAGGCACTATTGAACACTTAAGAATATTAACTCATATAAACCTTCCAACCAGTTTAAGAGCAGAATTCTACTATCATCTCCATTTACATATACAAAGATTTATGCAGAGAATCACTGAGTAAATTGTCAGTTATGCAACTATTAAGCAGCCTAGATAAATTCATGTACATTATAGCCTGAACTATGGACTCTCTTTAAAAAATGAGAGGAGGGGACAGTGAGAGAGAGAGAAAGAGATAATCAACTTTATTTAGTTTTTCATGTGGCTTTTGTTGCTCCAACACTTCCTTGTGTAGATGGTGCTGGGGTCCAAAACCATGAGTGTCAAAAGTGCATGGCAGGCAGATGCTGTAACCACTGAGCCACTGCTCCAGTCCCCTCAATTATGGGCTTTTAACCACTAGAAAACACAAAGGACAACTGCTAATCCCAAATCTTCCAGGGAAACAAATGCGACTCCAGCAATGATGCCAATGTGGATGAGCTCATGGTGCAAAAGGAAGGTGCACTCAGTGACTTGGGTGTCACAGATACAAAGGACTAGAGAAGAATGCCACAGGGGAAGAGTGAGAGATGTGGCCAGGGCTCTGGGCATCAGATCTGCTCATGCCACAGCACTCTTTCAGCAAACAACATCCTCCCACTTCCCAGCATAGTTCTCAGCCCTGAGAGCTGGATGGTGAATAAATCCTGGAGTCTAGTGGGAGAAAAAACAATCAGATAACTCTTTAATACAAAATCGAGTAGTGATGAGTGATGGTCAGAAAAGGTCTCCCAGAGAGGCTAGCTCCATTTTTGATGTGGCTCCATTTCGATGACAACTAAAGGTTTTCAAGACCCTCCCCTCCCTTTTTCCCTCTTGACCTGCATCAGAGGAAGTGACAGGAGAGCCCTTGCACTTGTACTTCAGTAGGAAGTTCAAAACAAACAAGAGCCCTGTATCAAACCAACAGCCACCCTAAAAGCCAATTACACATGCCTGTAATCTCAGCTATTTGAGAAGCTAAGGCAGGAGAATTACAAGTTCAAGGCCAGCCTGTGCAACATAGCCAGATTCTGTCTCAAAAAAAATAAAAATAAAAATGTGGGGAATGTGGCTCAGTGGTAGAGCACTTGCCTAGCATGTGCAAGGTCCTGGGTTCAATCCCAGTACTGCAACAACAAACAAGCCACAGCCAGTTGCCCCTTCCCTGCTTGGGAGTCTGCCCAGCTCTCCCCAGCGTGATAAATCTCTTCACATCTCCTCAGAGCCTGTGGAGCAAATTCTGGGAAGTCAACTCTCCATTCCACAGGGCAACCACAAGACAAAGGCCATCTGAGCCAAGACGTAAATGAAGTGGCAATTTGAGAGCAGAACAAACGAGGGTGTAACTCATAGTCTCCTTTTAACTGAAAAATAATTTAGGACTGGAGATTCTGAGAATTTGGATGGTGGATACTGAACCAAAGTATGACTGATTTGCTCATTATTATAACCTTCAGATCAGCAAAGGTCTTGACTGGGAAAAGCTATTTAATAAAATTAAAACTACCCAGAACATGTAACTGGAACATGAGCCAGCACTTTATTGTGGCCCAGATTTATGTTCACCCTGCATGAGTCAACGTGCATTCTCCTGACACCCAGTGACGCCTCCCCTTTTACAGCAGAGAACAGCACTGTCCACATTCACCTAACCAGTTCTGCCGCAACCTGCAGACAAATCACTCCGTAATTGCACCTGTGAATAGTTAACCTACACCATGTCCAGATACTGATGCAGTCATTTTATCACAATGATGCATACCCATTACCATATTATTTATATATTAGTCTTCCTGTGAAAGAAGCAGATGAGCGTATTATTTTAATTCCTTCTGCTTGGCATTGGACCAAGACACACTAAATGAGCAATCTGTTGGTCAGAAACATTTCATGTGTAACCACGTGGTGAACAGCTTGCACTGAACTTTGAGGGAATCACAAGGAAAGGAGGAGTACAGCCTTGTAATTAGGGCTTAGAATCTAATAAGCAACAGGAGCCCAATCAAGTAGACATCAGCAGAAAAATGATAAATACATAAAAATACTCTGTTGTATCTGAGCTGTAGGGATGAAAAACTAAAGAGAGCATGTGTTGGTGCTCAGAAAACTGGCTATCCACTTGTTGAAGAATGAGAGTAAGAAGAGTGAGAGTAGATCCCTCTCTCTTACCATACACAACAATGCAAAAATGGATCAAAGACCTACTGACTCTACTAGAAACTTTGGAACTACTAAAAGAAAGTGTAGGGTCAATATTGCGATATACAGGCATGGGCAACAACTTTCTCAATAGGACCCCTACATCTCAGGAAATAATACCAAGAATCAATAAATGGGATGGCAACAAATTAAAAACCTTTTGCACAAATCAATATAATTAAAATGGCCATTCTACCAAAAGCTCTATGTAGATTCAGTGCAGTCCCCATCAAGATACCAATGACATTCTTCACAGATATAGAAAAAGCAATTCTCAAATTCATATGGAAAAACAAAAGGCCCAGAATAGCCAAAACATTACTAAGCAAGAAAGAGTAAGCAGGAGGTGTCACAATTCCTGACTTGAAATTATACTATAGGGCTATAGTAACAAAAACAGCATGGTATTGGTATCAAAACAGAAATGAAGACCAATGGAACAGAATAGAAGATACCGAGACAAACCCTCAAATCTTTGACCATCTGATATTTGAAAAAGGGGGCAAAAGTATGGTGTGGAAGGACAGCCTGTTCAACAAATGGTGCTGGACATACTAGACAGCCATATGCAGACAACTGTATTGGATCCTTACCTCTCATCCTACACAAGAATCAAATCAAAATAGTTCAAGGATCTGGAAATTAAATCAGGAACTACACAATTGCTTAAAGAAAAAATAGGATCAACACTACAGTACATAGGAGTCAGCACCACCTTCCTTAACAAGACTCCCATAGCACAAGAATTAAAGCCAAGAATAAATGAATGGCATGCCATTCAACTAAAAAGCTTCTGCACTGCTGAAGAATTAGTCAAGACAGAACCTACAGAATGGGAGAAAAACTTTGCCTGCTACACCTTGGACAGAGGGCTAATATCCAAAATGTACAAAGAACTCAAAAAACTGAACACCAAAACCACAAATAATCCAATGAATAAATGGTCTAGGGAGCAAAATAGAAATTTCTCAAAGGAGGAAGTCCAAAAAGCCCATAAATATGAGAAAATGCTCTACATCACTAGCAATCAGAAATGCAAATCAAAACTTCACTCAGATTCTACCTCACTCCTGTCAGAGTGGCAAAAATGAAGAATATGAACAACAACAGATGCTGGCGGGGTCGTGGGAAGAGAGAACACTTTCACACTGTTGCTGGGACTGCAAGCTTGTACAGCCACTCTGGAAAGCAATGTGGTGACTCCTCTGAAAACTAGGGCTGGAACCACCTTATGACCCAGCTATCCCACTCCTGAGTATTTTCCCAAAAGTGCTAGAATCGGCACATTACAGAGATACAGCTTCATCAATGTTTGTAGCAGCTCAATTTACTATAGCTAAACTATGGAACCAACCCAAGTGCCTCTCACTGGATGAGTGGCTTCAAAAACTGTGGTACATACATACAATGGAATTCTACTCTGCTATTAGAGAGAACGATAGCATGGCATTTGCAGTCAAATGGATGGAGATGGAAAAAATTATGCTGAGTGAAATATCCCAAACTCAGACTCAAGGGCCAAAAGTTTTCTCTCATATGTGGAAGCTAGAATACAATCAGAAACACACTGAAAGTAGGCTAAGCTAATAATAACCTCAACATGGGTGAATTTTTACATGAACAGGGGAAACCTTGCCTATGATGCTGGAGGATGAAAGGAGGGGACAAGGAAGAGGGATGGGAATAGGAGAGATATGAAGGCAGCTGAAGGGAGGGAGTAGGGAGGTTATCAACCCAGTGGGGAACTTTTGACTTCCATGAGAAGACCAACTAACAACGGACTAAAGTAGGGGAAACATGGGATGGGGGTACTCCAAAGAGGGGAGATCATGAACTGGCATCAGACTCGGCTTGCTCTATCAGTATCCATGTGTTCATGAATGTATGGCAACGATTCCCTCCTATATATAAGACTATGTTGAATGAATAAAATAAATAAATAAATAAAATTTTAAAAATAAAAAGCTTCTGCACAACAATGTAAATAATTAAGAACGTGCAGTAAGAACCTACAGAATGGGAGTAAAATCTTTGCTAGCTACTCTTCTGACAGAAGATTAATAACCAGAACATATATAGAACTCAAAAAATTAACACTAAAAAAACACAAATAACCCAATCAATAAATGGACAAATGAACTAAACAGACATTTCTCAAAGGAAGAAAAATAAATAGCCAACAAATTCATGAAAAAATGTTCAACAGTTTTAGCAATAACGGAAATACATCTCACTCCAGTTAGAAGAGTAGCCATCAAAAATACAAAAATAATAAATGCTGGAGAGGAGATATGGGAAAAAATAAACATTTACACTGTTGGTGGGATTATAAACTTTAAAACCACTACAGAAATCAATATGGTTTCCTCAAAAGACTAAGAATGGAACCACCATATGACCCCACTGTCCCACTCCTCAGTGTGCATCCTAAAGAATTAAAGTCCTTATACTACAGTGATCCATGCATATCATATTCAGGCAAGAAAGAAGTATAGCAGAGCCCTGATGAGTCAAGTGTCTGGATCTTTCTGGCAGAGAGAGATGTTGCAAATAGGGGAGGGAAAAAAGGTAATGGAAGCCACGAGACCAAGACTGATTCTTTTTCAGAACTTCTGTTAAAACTGTCCTGCATGTGTTTTCACAGTATGGATTCCAAGACTGTTGGAGGTGGAAGGGATCCTCTTCTCATCCACCTTTATTGTAAAGTAAGGAACTGGCCTCAGGTAGAAGACCTGACCCAGGCCACTCAGCCCAGAGGAGCGAAAGCCAAGTCTTCTGAGACTCATTTTTAACCTCTTGCCCCCAAAGGTCATTGGATCAAAAGATATCCTGCAGCCCCCAGAAATCAACTTCTAAATTGCTAACTTGCAATTAATTTAATCCATCAACTAGCACATCTAACTCAGTGGGTCATGAAGAATGCCACAATGAATTACAAATTTCTTAAGGAGATAAATACAGACAATGGTTTATCACATTATTGATATGTTTTAATAAAACTTAATTTTTATTAATAGCGAATTTTAGAGCAATGAAAGCCATGTGAAAAACTAAATAAAGCTGATCCTCTCTGTCTCTCTCTCTCACTGTCCTTATTTCTTTAAAAAGAAAAAAAGAATGCATTTTCTCTTATTAAAAAGGGTCTCGAAGGACTTTATATCTTTCAATCTTAAAAAAAGCTTTTTTGGAGGATCTGGAGCAGTGACTCAGTGGTTACAGTGTTTGCCTGGCATGTGCAAGGATGTGGGTTCAAACCCCAGCACCACAAACAAAACGAAGTGTTGGAGCAACAAAAGCCACATGAAAAAACTAAACGAAATTGATTCTCTCTCTCTCTCTCTCTCTCTCTCTCTCTCTCTTTCTATCTCATCTCACTGTCCTTCTCTCTTAAAAAAAATCTGTTTTGGATTTTTGCTATAAGATTGATAAGCAGGTCAATAACAGCTAGCACTGAACTCACTGGTTTATACGTATTAACTCATTTAGTCCTCACAACAATTTGGAGTGGAGCCATTCCAGATGAAGAAACCAAGGTGGTCAGACTCGACCCAGGTACAGAGCTATTTGAAAATACCAGGATTTGAACAACAGAAATTTGATTCCGAATCTGTTATACTACACAACTTTTCCAAATCCCATTTTGTCAAGTTTTATAGGCCTGGCTCCACCCTTCCCTCCCACCTCCACACTGAATTCTTGTTGAATAAATCACTGTTTGAACCAAATTAGCTTAGACATCTTTTAGGCATTTACCAATTTTTCTTCATTGGAATTAATCCCATAGTTTCATTTCCCTTGTGTAATCAGGGCACTGACTGCTGTATTAGGATTGCTAAAACAGGTCGAAAGATCTTCATTAACAGAAACTCCCTAGAAAATAAATTAAGTATAAGGAATTTTTTTTAACAGTCTCCTTTGTACAAAACCCTAATTTATACTAATTTAATATTTAAATGGCCTCCAACCTTATCCACATATGGAGTAAGTCTGTAAACTACTTGAAGGAAGGAGGGTCTCTCTAACTTACTGTTTGTTCCCTCCTGCCCCTTCTTCTCCCCACTCTCCTGCTCTGGCCCAAGTACAGTTCATGGTTCAATAAATCCATAGACCAAGATTGCAATTACGTAAAGCCATATGGCTCCTGCTAAATATTAAGAGGAGTTTCTTCAGTCCAACAAACATTTTAAGGATCGATGCAGTGCATTTATCAAACAATCCAATCAGTAGTGTGATTAAGTACGTGATATTGAGAGAGGCACGGAACAAACATCCTCTGAAAATTTATAATCTGTTTTTTAAAGGATCAAAGATATAATTTCATCCTTTAAAAAAGTGGATAGTGCATTTATTAAACTGTAAATTATACTTTCAAACTAATTAATTTCAGGTGAAAAAATAATATTCTCTAGCTAAGTATGACATTATGAAATCTACATTACCCCAAAAAACATGCTCTAGTCATAAGCAACCTTGTGACTTGTAGTATTCCCTGATTGATGGGTTTGTGTGAAGCTCCAACAAGAAACTTGTGCAGTAAAAATGTGGTATTTTGTTTTATTTTTTCCAATTAGGAAAGGTTGGATAGAGACCTCACAAAACATGAACAATTTAAGAAACACTTTTACTAAGTCAAAAAATAGCAAATTGAAAACTCATAAGGTTGATAAACCAGTGTTTAATTAAAAATCTAAAATTAATCTCATTTTACAAATATAATGAATCCAAATATCATTCATTTAAAATTAATGTTATTTTTACAATAAAACTTGAAACATGCAATAAATATTTATTGAACTGAGCATTTTATGGAATAGAATTTCTGGTTCACAGTCAGTTTAAATAAATAAATATATATATACACATATTCATATATATATAAACTTTAAAGTATATATAATATATATATTAAAGAGTCTAATTCCTTTTCTCTGCAATGCCCAAGGATATCCTCAAAATACATGTTAACAATTTGCTAAATATTTCATAATTGGGAGCATACAGTTTATCATAGCTTTATTTAGCCAGCTTTTTCAAAACATATCTACTTAGGGGCCAGAGCAGTGGCTCAGCGAGTTGTAGTACTTGTCTTGCAAGCATGAGGATCCGGATTCAAATCCCAGCACCATGTACACAACTAAGTGTTAGAGTAATGAAGACCAAATGAAAAACTAAATAAAGTTGATTCTCTCTTTCTCTCACTGTCCATCTTTCAAAAAAAAATTACACACACACACACACACACACACACACACACACACTTTCTAGGAAAAGCTCTCCTATTTATAATTTAATCTCTGGTTTGATCTCTGGTTTAAATCCTGAAACATAAAGTTTTCTAATAGCTTGCTTCTTCTCTTAGCGGGTCAGGAGGCATCCATTCTTCTCATGGGCTGCCCAACAAGACAAGAAACATTCTCATGATATGAAGCACCACTAGGACATAATAGGCAGTGCAGGGCTCATATCCTCCTGGCTCAGGCTGGTCCTGGAGATTGCTGTGCAGAGAGGCTCAAAGAGGCTCAGAGAGGTCTCAGGCTGGCTGCAGATGTGAGCAGCCAAGCCCAGGCAGAGAAAGAGCACAGGGCTGGGAGGTGGGAGCAAAGGAGGGCAAGGTGGAGGGCTGGGGTCAGCTCCTTTGGAAGACAGGCTGCAAGTCTGTTAGGAAAGGCACAGCTCTGCACCGCCATCCCCTGAGACCCAGGAGGGGGTTAAAAACAACCACCACAACAAAAACCTACACCTACATCAAGTGCCTCCATGGATCAGGCACTTTCTAGAGTCTGGAAGTGCCGCAAGAAGACAGCCCCTGATCATCAGGAAGCAAGCATTCTAGTAGGGGTGAGAGAGGCAAAACATAGGTAAACAAACTCATCATCATTCCTGTGATAAGAATAACAGCAACCACTCTCATAGTTCTCACCAAGCACAGGCACCTTGCACGGACAACTCATTTAATATGACCAAAACCCCCCCCCCAAACAAAAAAACCCTCTGTGAAGGTTCTGTTATGTGCACTGCACAGAGGAGGTACTGGGGCACACAAAAGTTTACCCCTAGATCTTTTAGCTATTAAGTTATATTCAAACTGATTGACTTGGGAGAATTTAATAATTGTTCCTTCACAAGGTGTGGGAACCATCTCCAGAAGCCAACAGGTAATGCAGAACCTTGGGGCACAAATAGAGGGTGCTCTGCCCACCACAGGGAGAAGGGGCTCCAGGAACTTGAGGCAGGTGGCTGTATGGAGAGTGCTGCTGAGGCCTGGGAGGCCTTCCACTGAGGGCCAGAGGCCTTGAGCTGGGAGAAAGCACGAGGTTCAGCACTGACCGCAGCCCCCCTCCCACCCGAGCAGAAGTGGGAGCCCGAGGTGAGGACATCTGTTGATGTGTGGCCTCGGTCAGCTCCTGCCATGCAGGGGGATGGAGGAGAACAGAAAATGGACAGGCAAAGGTGAGCAGAAGGCATCCAGCAATAAGGGTGCTGGCGTGAGATAGTCTAAGAAATTTCACAGCATAAACCCTGCTTTTAATGAGCATCTAAGGTAATTTCTGGAACTGAAAATGCTATGAAGATAGAGAGTAGCAAAATGAATATCCAGGTTGGTGTGGGAAAACCTGTCGCCCAACTCCCATAGAGGTTATACTTGTTTTAAGACCTGAGTGAGGAGGCAGAAGCAACAGACAGGTGAAGGCTCCCCAGAAGGGAACAGGCTTGGTATACTCAAAGGACAAAACAAAGGTCCACATACATGTCTGATTAAGTAAGGAAGAAGGATGAGGAAAGACTGGATGAGAAGGGACGCTGACAATTTCTACTTGTTGGTTAAAAAGTGAACCTTGAGGTTAAATCCTCCCCTAGCTGTTGTGGAAGAGCTGGCGCCCCTTTAAAGTGACCCTGAACAAGAGCGAGAGTCCTGTGGGTTGAGGCTGCACCTGGAAGAGCATCCTCCTCCTCTCCTTCAGGCCCAGCTGCTGCTGTTGCTTGGTTACCTTGCAGTGCGGGTCTCCTGAGGTCCGGAGCTGGTCTCCAGCTGCCTTGCAGCACATGAAGATCCTACCCTCTCATCCGCCATGGAAAGTGAGAGGCAGATTCACTGTGAGCTGAGTAAATACCATTTCTAAAAAGGAAACAGGCGCCCAACCTCCATCTTCTTATAAATCCTCCTGCACAGACGGTATATTCTCAAAGGATGAAGAAGCCAAACTTGGAGGGGGAAAAAAATGTTCTCCCCTATTTAGAAAGTTCTAAATAATCTGACACAACATTTAGCTAGTGTGGGTGGGAGGAAGTGAGGAGGAAGACTGAGGCAAGTCACATGAATCAGAAAAAAAAAAAAAAGAAAAATGTAATAAGTTTTTGCCCCTTTGCAAGGTCTCCTCTAATTCTTCTGATATTTCAAGTTTCCCTGAATAGAAATTATTCACTCCTTTCGTTTTTAGGTAACAGATATTTCCTTTGCTTATTAAAAGGAAGCAGGAAGTCAGCAACATGATAAAGGCAGGAACTTATATTACTCATGGTGTCTGGGTCACATACTATTTTTAATTCCTGTTTCCTAACACCTGGGAGAAAAATGAAGTTCAACAGTTCCTTATGCAGGGAATTACAAAAAAAAAAAAAAAAAAAAAGAGCATTCCCCCCTCACTAACAGCTCTTCTAAATAAATCCTGTCAGGATTCAGAATATTGTGAACTCAAAGTGACTTTTCTCATTACTTATCTACCAACAGGGTTGTTGAATTATCACAATGCACTGAGTTGGTCCACTTAAATTTCATTTCAAATAAAAATCCCAGCAGAAGTCAGGTCTTGCAAAGTAGGTCTTAAAAATACTTCCATGCTGGGCTGGGCAGCAGAGAGCTGCAGGGGCAGGGGAACAGAGGCTGAGACGAAGGTGGCCACTCTTAGTGAAAGCCCTTGAAGTCTCCATTAGGGCCATCGAACAGGGTCCAGGGAAGAGATGACATGAAGGAGAGACACGCTGAGGAATTAGGAGTAAGGGCAGTTTACGCCACGCAACAGCAAGCTAACTTCATGGCCTGCTCTGGCCTCCCCTCCTTATTTTAAGCCCTATTACCATAAAACAGCCAGGCAGCTCCTCCCAACAGAAAAGACCCTTATCATGAAAAACATCATATAAATGTTAATTTTCACTCAGTGCTTGCAAATGAATTGAATGTGGTTTCCTCCTGTCCCTCTCTCCTTCTTTCTTTCTTCTTTTTTTTTGGTACTGGGGATTAAACCCAGGCCTCAGACAAGCTAAGCATCTGCTCTACCACTGAGCTACATCCCTAGCCCCTTCCTTCTCTTTTTAAAAATAAAGTCTGGCTTTAAAAGACCAAGAGCTGGCATCATGTACAGAATTGCTGCTTTCTATAATGGTGTCCCCCACAAATTCCAAACACAGCTAACCCATGGGGCAAGGAAAAGCAGTTATGGTGAAAAGTTTCCTCTGACCCTCTTGTTCTTTGGTAAGTGCCGGGTGGTGATGCATAACTGGGACTCTCTGGTTTTGACTTTTCATTTTATGTGGGATCAACAGCAGGCTTGAGGCAGATGAAGCCAACTGAAAGAACCTCAAGGGCAGCTAGGAGTCCTGGGAACACAATGGCAAAAGTGTTTGAAATGGCCAATAAAGTGCCCCTGCTGTTAAGTGAATAAATTCCCAATGTTCAGATCAAATTGTAAACTGGCTCATCCATTTTATTAATCAAATCTCCTTCAAAAGCCCAGACCTCTGGGTAGAAGAAGGAAAGTCTAGCATTCGATGAGAGATAAAATTTCTGACACTGTCTCCACCAGACTGTACACAATATTCAAGTGCTTCATAAGAGGCAAGAACATTTCTAAATATTTTATTTTGTATATTTATTTCCTGCCTTGGTTCAAGAATGACTTAAGATGACATTTTAAAATGATTCACTGTTTGAAGGCGAACCTATATGGATTAAGACTGTCCTTCCTTGTCCGACAAACCACAAGATTCCCTAAGATTAATCAATAGAAATTTCTATCAAGCTCTTGCCATTAAGCATTCTGAATTTACAATATTAAGAATAGGGGGTGAAGTGGTAGCTCTGCAGTTACAGCGCTTGCCCGGCCTGCACGAGTACACGGGTTCAAACCCCAGCACCCACATACACAGCTAAGTGTCAGAGCAACGAAAGCCATGTGAAAATCTCGATAAAAATTGATTCTCTCTCTCTCTCTCTCTATCTATCTCTCTCTCTCTCACTGTCCTTTTCTCTTTACGGAAAAAGAATAAATTAAATTCTTAATGAATTGTCACACAGCATTATCAAATAACCAAGTGCTAATAAACTCAATCCAAATGTCCATCCATGGATGAATGAAAAAACACAGCATTACAGACATCTGTGATGGAATATTATCACAGCGTGGGGGAACTTTGATATTATGCTAAGTGAAATAAACCAGGCACAAAAAAGACAAATTTTAGTGGTTGGGGATTTAGCTCAATGGCAGAGTGCTTGCCTAGCATGCGCAAGGCCCCGAGTTCGGTCCTCAGCCCTGAAAAAAAAAAGACAAATATTGCATGATTCCACTTTTATGAGGTTTCTAAAGCAGTCAAACTCTTAGAAATGGAAAACAGAAGCGTAGTTGCCAGGGGCTGGAGAGAGGAACAAGAGGGGAATAGTTGAATGGGCATGAGTTTCAATTTTGCAGTATGAAGAAGTTCTAGATTATCTTTTGTGTAACAGAAGATTTGATTACAACTTTTGTACAGTATACTTAAAATTATTATGATGGCTAAGTTTATGTTACCTTTTCTTTTTAGAATCAACTTTATTTTTTCATCTTGGTTCTGTTTTTCTGATGCTTAGCTGTCTTAGTTGTGTAGGTGGTGCTGGGGTTTGAACCCAGGTCCTTGTGCATATGAGGCAAGCACTGTAACTGCTGAGCCACCATTCCAGCCCCATGTTACATGTCTTTTATCACCATAAAATTTTTGAAGGTTTTAAGTGTGATGAAGGACAAAGTTCAATGAGGCTGTCAATCTCCAGAAGCAGAGTTCCCAGGATCTGGGAAGTAATATTCCCAAGACACTTGAGATTGTGCAGACCATACTTAGAGATTTCTGTCTTACTTTGGACACAATGGCCTATGAACCACAACTAAAAAGACTGATGTCAAAGTCTTGGCCCTACCTTCTTGTATAAGATAGAACAATTTTCCTCTGCCACAATGCAAAATCCCTTCAAAAATTTTTGCTTGGAAAATATTAATTAAGTAAACCAGAAATTGCACTAGATGCTAGAAAGCAGCTACCTACTATGAACTCCGGCTTCAAAAAGGCAAGGAACTAACTGGGCAGAATACCTGAACACTGCTGTGGCCAAAGGTTTATGATGACCTCCGCCACAAGATGGAGCACTTAGACCAGACTGTGCACTTGCCACGCTGGCTATGTGTTATTCCTGCGATTGGGTGGAAAAGCAGGTTCCCAAGGGCTTACTTAGGGCTTTATTCCCTCAGCTTCTGTTCTGTTCCTTCTCAGTTGATCATATTTGAGAATTCTGGGGCAGAAACAATGATAATACCCTGCCCACCTACTTGGATGAGTGCTCAAAGGTGGGTGTTAGAGAAATATTATACCTAATAATACAACAAGGCTGTTTTGTGTATGAATCTGGGAACACACTTGTGTGGCATCCTGTTGATTTATCAACTGAGTCATTCCAAAAAATAAATAAATCATTGCTGGGTCCAAATCTCAATCTTTGCTGAAGAAATATGTGGACATTACAGAACTGTGCTGCTCTTGAATCTACTCAGGCTGTTGGTACTCAAATGCTTATTATATATCTGACTTTTTGCTTTAGGGTATTTCAAAGCCAAAAGGGAGCACAGAAGTACATTCCAGAATATTTGGAATTATTCCATGAACATAATGTGACCTGCTGACTTTGGTGGAATCTTTTTCTCATTCTTCTTTCTTTGACAAATACACACATCCTCTTCTGGATGAGGGCACAGGATATAGGAATAGGAGAGAGAAAAGGAAATGCCACAGGGAAGCCACAGATTCCCTCTGAGACCTGAAGGGAGGAGGTTCTTCACCAGAGATTTTTCTTCTCCCAGAGCAGCCACCCCGCAGCCAACACATAAGCAGGCCTGCAGGACTGCCACACACCCCTGTTCCTTGGAGCTGCCTGCCAACCACTACAGCAGGGAGCTGGCAGAGCCCCAATACCCACATGGAAGACAGAGCCAGGCTTTAACAGCTGGATGTGAAAGGCAGTGACCCCAAAGAGAATGTGACAAAGTGCAGGACTAGGGACTGTGTTCAACATTCATGCTGGCCAGGGAAAATGGGGAGGGTCAGAGTAGTGCCCAAAGATATGCATGTCAGGGACCTACGGTGACCCAACATGATGTTGTTTGGTGGTGGGAGGTGAGAGAGCTGGTGGCTTTCATAAATCCTCCCAATGGCAAATTTCCTAAATTTATCAAAGAATCAACGGTGCTAGCCTGCAAGAGGAACACAGAACAAAAAGCGTTGGAAAGCAAGGGGTGGGTGCACTTGTAATTCTAGGGTTTGCTAACTCTCACACCAGAGTGTGCCCAAGTTGCTGGGAGCAGCGAAACAGCCCTTCCCAGGCCCTGTCCAAGTTTTGCAGCTCGCCCTTGGTCTAACGGGCCAAGTCCAGGCTACATAGCTCCCATTCTGTTTCTACTGAACACAACCAGTGTTTGACGGCGGGCCAGAGACGCAGCACGTCCTGATTGCACATAATGAGTACATTCGGCAGAGATGATGAGCACTCGGGATGGAGGCTTCTACCTCGGCCCAAATCTGGCTCAGAAATGTATTTAGGTGTGAGAGAGCAGCTGGAAGTACAGAAGAGGAGAGGCTATCCCTTGCCCAGCCCGGCCATTCTCTGTGGTCCAGCATCTCCTTTAATTGCTCGTTAACAGTAGCCACAGGCTTAGGTTTCTTCTTGAATCTCTGTCCACAGAAGACACGAGCAAAGAAAACAGGACATGTGCAAACTCAGTCTTTTTCAGACTCAAGCCACATTAGTGAGGGAGAGGTCAGTTTCATAAATGGGCAGGGACATCACAGACGGATGGGCACAGAGGCCCTCACTGGTGCTGGGGCCCTGCTGAAGAGTGGGACAGTGAGCTTCTGCCTCGTAGCCCAGGACACTGTCTTGGCAAAAAAAGAAGCCCTCGATCTCTTCCCAGAACTGTAGGTTCCCTACCCTAAGAGGACATGACACTCCCTCACAGTTCCCAGAGGTGACTGTCTGCCAGCCCACTCTCCAGAGCTCTAGTCAGATATAGAAGAAACAGAATAACAAATCCAGACTGTGCTCACTCCTTCTTTGGTTTATCTGGGGTAATTAAGCAGCACCTTGTGTTTGAAAACAATCCAGACACGTAGACTTCTGATACCACTACCTATTTACAGGTCTGAACTCAAGGTTTTCCTTGTGCCAATTTTTGCAGAAAGCCTAAATTTCTACTTTGTTTACTTGCTAACACATATGGGGGCCTAGAATATTCTTAATTGTTTTCACATGGTTTCTGCATTATCCTCCAACTATACAGCTTGCTCTATGCGGATAAGAAGCCTTGACTATGTTTCTTTTGATCTCTTAATGGAAGCCTCTGCTTGATCATTCTGGGCATGTGCTATAGTTTCAACCTGGAATAACTCCCAGATTGAAGGCCCATGTGTTAAAGGCTTCTCTCCCAAGGTGACACTGTGGGAGAGGTGGCAGAACCTTTGAGAAGGGGAGCCTAGTGGGAAGTCCTTAGGTCATTGGAGGTGTGCTCTCAAAAAGGCCTGCATGATCCCCCTTCCACCCCCTCATTTGCTCCCTGGCTCATGATGTGAACAGTTTTGCTCCATCACATGCTCCCACCATGACAGGCTTCCTCACCAAGCCCTGAAGCAATGGGGCCAATCAACCCATAGACCAGAACCATCAATACTGTGAGTCAAAGGGAACTTTTTCTCTTTATAAGTTAATTAGCTCAGGTGTTTTGTTATAATAACAGGAAGCTGACTAATACAGCATGGCAGGTGTGCAGGGCAAGAGATTACTGTGGGATCCACGTGGCTCACAGAAATGCAGAAATCCTTTATAACTATGACAAGCAGAGCAAAGCTCTGAGAAAACTAGATAAGTCCTCAGAAATATAGTCAAAGTCTATGTTAGGTAAGCAATAAACCTGAGCAAAAATAAATTAAAATCCATTATCCAAAAGAATTTAAAATGAAGAATACAGAGCAAATGAAAATATGACAGTCTGAATCTTGTGCACACTTAGGGCACAAATCTTTTGACAAAGATAGAAGCCCCTTAACTGTATGGGCAATGAAAATACTTTATGTCCAGAGTATGAGTTCTAATTACACACTCTGTTTCTACAAAGATTTTATGGCTAAGTGATGGTTAACTGCTTTCATTGCAGCTAAGTGGAGATGTCTCATTAACAGGTTATTCTGAATAGATTAGGTAGGAGATTTTTTTATGTATCCAAAATACCAAGAGGTCCAATCCATACAATAATTTCAAAAGATAATTTTATACATCTGCTGTATCAGAAACTTCATGATTCACATGTCTCATAGTGTTTAGCTCCTACATTGCATACAATTTCAATAACATCTACAACCTTTAAACTCATAAATCCCTCTCATCAAATCCAACTCAGATAAGAACTGTATCAAAGGACATGATGCCATTCCTCTTGTTATGTTTTGGATGAAAGGTGTCTTCCAAAAGTTCAATATATGAGACAATGCAAAGGCTGATAAGGAAACGATTGGGTTATGAGACTCTTTACCCAATCAGTGAGTTAAGGGATTAACTGGCAATGGTAGCTGTTAGGGTGTGGCTGGAGGAGGTGGGTCATTGGGGGGCGTGCCTTCGGATGTAGATTTTGTATCTGGTGAGTGGAGTCTCTCTCTCTGTGCTTCCTGATCATTACATCTTGAGCTGCTTCCCTCCGCCACACTCTTCCACCATGACCTTCAGCCCACCTTGAGTCCCAAGGAATGGAGCCAGCCTTCCATGAACTAAGACCTCTGAACCCATAAGCCCTCAGAAATAAACTTTTCTTCCTAAAATTGTCAAGTCTTTTAGTCACAGTGCTGAAAAGCTGACTGAAACACCTACCCGAGCCTTCATACTTTAATGATATTTGCATCAGTTCATTAAAGTAAAACAAAAGTCAGGATTATTAAAACATCTAAAAATCAAGGCCTCATCTAAAAATATGGTCCTCTGTTCACACCCAAATGTGCATATTGACAGGGCCACATGATGGTAATTAACCCCTGACTGATATTTTCTAGGAAACAAATTGGTTATTTCCTACTGAGAAAATGTTCACAGAAACAAAACAGCATTGTGATCAAGCCCCATGTTGGTCATCTTGGCAAAGCCCTCAACCCCTGGCAGTACAGCAAGAGCTATGACCCCTGATCTAGGCCTTTTGGGTTCCTTTGATGAGCCAAAGCAGAGTCTGTATATATTCTATGGAAGGAACACAGCAGGGATTTCAACCTCAGATAAAGCCTTTGAATTTCTCTCAACAAACTCATGGCATTTAACATAATGATTCCAAGACACTAAAACAGACAGATGATTTTCCCTTTTCCTGTTAGCTATTCTCAAAGTATTTTCCTCCCCTTTGGAAGTTTTCACTTCAGATTCCTTTGCATATAGATAGGTCTGTGTACTTGGCTAGAGAATCTGTTTAATAAAGCATGAATTTATAAGTCATTATCATATTCTTATTGCATAAACTGAGTACTCGAGGGAAATGTTTCTGGAATAAAATAAAGGGCAATCGGTAGTGGCGGCTACAAGTTTCCATTTAAATTTGACATGAGTGATTAAAGCCAGCAAATAATAATAATGTAAAAGTGGCAAGAAACACAGAAGTATCCAACTGGCCAGGCCAGGGGCTAAAAAAACTGTTATTGCTGGTTACGAGAGAGAGAGTTTGCTATAATCACTATCATGAATGGTCTCAATTTGAAGATTTCACAGAAGGAAAGAAAACTGACGATCAGTTCATATACCCCAACCAAAAAAAAAAAACTGGAAATCATATCACTGAAAATACCTCCCCTTCAGTAATCCTCTGATTTTCTAAAACTCAAATGAGAATCAAAAAGGGAGAAATTTTGCATTGTTTGCAATAATGATGGACAAAGACAGTGTTTTGTCTCATTTCTGAAAGGAATATTCACCTAGAAGTCAGAAGACCAGGTGTTAGCTCTGGTTCTCCTATTTTTTTTATTTTTTAAATTAATTAATTTATTTATTTTGGTACCAAGGACTGAATCCAGGGGCACTTCACAACTGACCACATCCCTAGCCCTTTGTTTTTAATACATTTTACTTTGAAACAGGGTCTCGCTAAGTTGCTTAGGGCCTTGCTAAGTTACTGAGGCTGGTTTTGAACTCACGATCCTCCTGCCTCAGCCTCCCAAGCTACTGGGATTACAGGTGTGTGCCACCACTCCTGGCACTAGCTCCCTTGTGAATTCCATCAGAACATAAACTCCGTAACGGTAGAGTATTGGTCTTGCCCACAATACTAGAACTTGTAATGATGCTGGCACAAGGGAGGTGGCTCAGGTAAGTATTAGTGGAAAGTGTGAATGAAAGTGTTAAATGTACAATTTGTTAAGTTTGCCACTTTTATGGCCAAACTTCACCCCAGATGCAGGGCTAGGAAGGGCTGATTCTGCTTCAGAAGCAATGCTGTCTCCCCCAACCTCAGGTCAATGACTCTACAAAGAAGAGGCTCCCAAAAGATTCTGAACCACTTGCCACCAGGATGGTGAGAAGGCCTTGAAGCCCTTTTGGGTCAGCCTACTACCTCCTCTGGGGTCACCAGCAGGTGCCATGTAACACAGCCTTCCTCTCCCCCTGCAGCCCTAGGAATGCTTTCCAGTCCATCCATCTGCTCCCTCCCCAGGCCTCATGCCCACATGTTTGTGGGTTTCCAGGGGTTCTGAATCTTTTATTTATTTTTTATTTTTTGCAGTGCTCTTCTTTATTTAATATCACATCTGTAATGATGAGCCAGCTTAAAACTATTTCTCTGAGCCCAAATTCTCCACTTCGTCAGGCTCCTGCTAAGAAAAGGGCTTGAGGGGCTGAAACTGTGGCTTGCAGTTACAGAGAGTATGTGAGTTCAAACCCCAGCACCATGTGTAGACAACAAAGTGTTGGAGGAACAAAACCCACATGAAAAACGAAATAAAAATTGCTTCTCTCTCTCTCTCGCTCTCTCTCTCTCTCACTCTCTCACTGTCCCTCTAGAAAGAAAGAAAGAAAGAAAGACGAAAAGAAAAGAAAAGAAAGAAAAGGGCTTGAGGGCTGGAGCAATGATTCAGCAGTTGGAGTGCTTGCCTGGCATGCACAGGGACCTGGGTTGAAACCCCAGCACCACATACACAACTAGGTGTTGGAGAAACAGAAACCAGATGAATAAATAAAACTGATTCTTTCTCTCTCACACACTCACTCTTTAAAAAGAAAGAAAGCAAAGCAAAGCCCTTGACCTCTCCAATCTGAGGCTTCCTTTCTACAGTGCAAGCGACAGACACATGCTTTGAAGTCAGGCTGAGGTCAAAGGAGCTGGACCTGCAGTACTATAGACCGGAATCATCAGCTAAATTTACATCCTTATTTACTGCTCATAAATGTGGCCATCTGGTGATGGCAGATAGTCACTAAAAAATGACCAAGATTCCCCCTTCTGGATGAAAGTGTTACACTTTTTTACCTTCATACTTAAAAGAGAATGAGCTAGGGCTGGAGTGGTGGCTCAGCCGCTACTTACTTGCCTGGCATGCAAGGTGACACAGGTTCAAACCCCAGCACCACATACACATTAAAGTGTTGGAGCAACAAAAGCCACATGAAAAACTAAATAAAATCAATACTCTCTTTCTTTCTCTCTCTCTCCCTCACTGTCCCTCTCTCTCCTAAAAAAAAAAAAAAACAGAGAGAGAATGAGCTGGGGGTGTATGCACATATACACCTACACACTTATCATACCTGGGGTTTTTTACATATTTGTGTAAAGATATCTAGAATTTACTTGTTTCTTTTCTTAAATAAATTGCTAGAAACTTAACTATTCTTCAAATGTTAAACTATTTGACTAAACAACATACATTGTTCAAATATTTGATTGTGAAATTGAGAAAGCTTCCCTTTTTCCAGGCTTAACAAACATTTGATTCAATTAGATTTAGTTAACTAAAAAATAAAATAAAAACAATAGAATTACATAGAAAAATCATAATACATTGCTGAAATATCATAATAAATTGCAAAACTTTGTTCTTTGAACCATGGAGAATATCTAAAACTATGCCAAATAAAAATGTACTTCTCATAGAACAAATTATTAGAGAGAAACTTCCAATATAAAATCTACAATATGTAACATACAAAAGAAATCACTAATTGCTCCTAAACAAAGACTTTATCAAGCATGTCCTAATAATAAAAAATATTTGAAGGCCACATACAAATACAACAACTTAAAACAAATATTCCCCACAGTCTCCATCCCATATTTTCTCTGGCTGGAATGTTGTTCCTCATTTCTGCCATCCCTGGGGAAGCCTGGCAGCCCCAGTGAGCACATAACCTGGCTCGCTTGACTTGGTATCATGGGCCTCATCTCCACTAACAGATCAGGAACAACCCAAGGGTAGTTTCTACTCTTCTTCAAAATTCCCAGAATACCTTGCACCCAAAAAAATAGCAATAATAAAAGTTTGCTAAAGTGAACTGAACTAAGAGAAAGAAGAGATGGGGGGCTCTGTCCCCTTCCCCCACTCTGGGGGAAGTCTGCTCTTTTCCCTATGCTTTACTTTCTATAATAAAATCCATCTGCTATACTTAAAAAAAAAAAAAAAGAAGAGATGGGGACAATGAGGGACAGAGCAAGTGGAGAGGAAAGAGGATATGAAGCAAAGGTATGAGATGATGGTGTTCTGCTTCAGGATTTAAGGCCATAAAAAATTTACTACCATGTAATTATTCCCAATGCATATGACTAGATAAATGCATAAATATAGACAGATAGGTGTGTGGCAGGGGATATGGAGAGGAATCATTTGCCTACTTACTTTCAGAGCTTTCACAAAGCAGCTACAGCTTTTGATATGCTTTTAAAGATAAAGACCGGGACAACACCAGGGTCCACAGCTGTATTATTCACAATAACCAAAGTAGAAACAATCCCAGTGTCCATTGACAGGTGAATGGATAAAAAAACGTGGCATATTCCTACAAATGGAGTATCATTCAACCTTTGAACGGAATGAAATCCTGTCACACGCAACCATAGGATGAACCTTGAGGACATTATGCCAAGCGAAACATACCAGGACAGTTAGTAAATACGGTACAATTCTGCTTTTATGCAGCATGTAGTCTGCATAATTCATAGAAATAGAAAGTAAGGGAAAGCAATTGAGGAGGAAGAAGGAGGGAAAGGAAAAGAGAGAAAGGGCAGATTGAAATAGACCAAATTATGCTACCTACATACATGAATACACCACAGTGGATCTTACCTTTATGTATATCTATAAAGCACCAATTTAAAAAACTATAAGAAAATAGAAGGAAGATGAGTAGAGCAGAGGAAAGGGACCAGCAGGAGGGAGCAGCAGAGAGAAAGGGGAAGGAACTGGAGACTGCGATGGAGCAAATCACACATACGTAGAATTTAATTTGCTCCATTTCAGTTCCCAGTACGTTCCCTTTCCCTCTCCATCTCCCAAGTCCCTTTCCTCTACTGGTTTTTCTTCTGTTTACTTTTCTTTATTGCGTATAATTTAGTACTATTGTTTTGGTGCTCTACAGATACACATAAAGGTGGAATTCACTGTAATATATTTATACATGTACATAGAGTAATTGTGTCAAACTGCGTTTCCTCCCGTTTCCCGGCCCTCCTCTCACCCTCATTCTCCTCTTATTCCACTGATCTCCCTTTATCTTATGAGCTCCAACTCCCCCTTTCTCCTTTACTTTATTCTGCCTTCTGCATATGAGAAAAAACATTCAACCCTTGATTTTTTGAGTCTGGCTTATTTCACTTAACATGATTTTCTCCAGTTCCATCCATTTACAGGCAAATGCCATAATTTCATTCTTCTTTGAGGCTGAATAAAACTTCACTATGTGTATATACCACTTTTTTTAATCCACTTATCTGTCGACAGGTACCTGCCTGGTTCCATAACTTGGCTATTGTGAATTGTGCTGCTAAAAGCACTGATGTGCCTGTATCACTACAGTATGCAGATTTTAATTCTTTTGGCTAAATACCAAGGACTGAGATAGCTGGGCATTAAGGTGGTTCTATTCTTAATCTTTTGAGGAATCTCCATACAGCTTTCCAAAGTGGTTGTGCTAATTTGCAGTCCCACCAACAATGTATGGGTGTACCTTTTTCCCCACACCCTTGCCAGCATTTATTATTATTTGTATTCTTGAATGTTACCATTCTGACTGGAGCGAAATGGAATCTCAATAGTTTTGAATTGTATTTCCCTGGTCAGGTATGTTGAACATTTTTTTGTATATTTGTTGGCCATTAGTATTTCTTCTTTTGAGAAACATCTATTTAGTTCATTTGCCCATTTATTGATTGGGATATTTTGTTTTTCCGTTTTTTGGTTTCTGTTTTGTTTCAGGTTTTTTTTGTGGTTTTTTTGTTTGTTTTGGGTGTTAAATTCTTTTAGTTCTTGATATATTCTGGATATTAATCCCTGTTGAAGGAGTAGCTGTCTCTTCATACTCTCAATCATTTCCTTATCAGTGCAGAAGCTTTTTATTTTATTTTATTCTTATTTTTTGTGCAGAAGCTTTTTAATTTGATGCTATTCCACTTAATGATTCTTGATTTTATTACTTGAACTTTAAAAGTCTAACTAAGGAAGTTGGTACCAGTGCCAATAGGTTGGATTTTTGAACCTATGTTTTCTTCGAGCAGCTACAAAGTTTCTGGTCTAATTCCTAACTCTTTGATCCACGTTAAATAGATTTTTGTGGAAGATCAATGATAGGGATGTAGCTTCATTCTTCTACATATGACTATCCAGTTTTCCCAGAACCATTTGCTTAAAAAGGCTATTTTTTCTCCAACATGCAGTTTTGGCATGATACTTTGTCAAGTATCAGACAACTGTAACTATATTACCATGATTTTATTTTTAAAGACAAAAATTGGGAAAGAGGATGTGGAGTGTAGCCTTACAGATGAACAACTATCTCTCCCTTCCTCCCCTCCTAACAGGCTGAGGGCAGAACTGGGAATTTCCAGCCCTGTGGTTCAAGAGGTAAGATTGATGCTTTATGTATAGCTGTACATTATGTAGCTCTAAATACAGGGACAGGAAATGAGCAGGGGCTCATTAAACATCTGCAGATTCATCCAAGAGGAAAAAATACAGGTAATGAACAGTTGGGAGGATTTTTGTTTTCTGAACAGAGCTTCAAATACTGTGGGCAAAAAGTTCTAATAAATGAACTAGCATAAAGAGGCCAATTCAAAATCAACAAGTTTTGATCTTTACAGTAAGTGAGAAGCAATGAAAGAATGGAAAGCTTTTTGCTTAATCAACTTCTGTTATAATAGAGGAAAAAGGAAATCAAGTCATAAATAAACAAAGCCAGGGTCTGGGGAAGCAGCTCAATGGTAGTGTCTCCCTAGCATGCAGGGTTCAATCCCCAGTCACGACGAAACAAATAATAAGATCAACTTGAGTCAGCTTTTTAAAAGAATACAAAGAAATGAGTTATCAGGAAGGAATGACAACTGTTTTACCTGGAAACTCAGATTACATAACACATTTTTAAACCCCCGTTCAGGGGAGACTAGAATGTCCCAGAACACAGAGTACCCATTTTCTCAAACAGGAGCAGAGCGGAAACACACCAAGAGCTCCTTCCTGGGGAAAGACAGTGTGTTAGCAAAACAAATGCACTCTGCGTCTCAGCAAGGTAAAGAGAGGTTAAATTATAAAAATGTTAAAGCAACCACCTTTGGCCTGGAGCAATTTTACAGAATGATAACTGAGATGTAATCTTCCCTCCATGATTTCTTCCCTGCAGCTGTGGCTGGTTTCAACTTGACTGCTGCAAATAGGCACATCTATTTTGCCCTCTTAACAATCTGTCTCTCACCCTTCCATCTTCTGCTCACTTCCTTTCTGGTTGAATTCTCCCAGCGCCTTACCGATGTATCTCTTCAGCGCCACACTCTGACCGCTGGTAGCCACGTCCAAGACAGCCCTTATTTCTGTCTGTTTACCATGTCACACTAGGCAGAGGGGGGGTGGTGGTGGGGGAGTGGGTTAGACATGGAAAAGGAGAGAATTCTGCCTGCTTTTCATCAAACCTTGACTTTTAAAATTGAGTTAAATAACTCGGAAGTTCTGCACTATCATCTCAGTCAGCTTGCCCAAGCCCCAGGTATGCCAACAGAACTGTCCCCTAACTTTCTGATACCAAGTTAGGAAAAAGGGTCTCTGACTGTCCTGGGCTGCAGGTATTGAACTTCCATCCAAAAAAGATTAAGGTAATGTGGAGTTTCTTAACCACAGCACTATTGACATCATGAGCTGGACAGTTCTTTTTTATGGGAAGCTGTCTGTGCATCCAAGGACATTTAGTGGCATCCCTGGACTCTATCCACTGTATGCCAGCAACACACTCGAGATGTGACAACAAAAATGTCTCCAAATACTGCTAAAAGTTCCCTGTGGAGAGAATCGCTCCAGCTGAGAATCAATGGGGTAAAGTGAGATTGCATCCTGAGAAACCATCTGAACACTTTCCCCAGCCCCACCCACCACTGCTCCAGAGAACCTGTGTTAGATCCAGGAGACAGCACCAGCGGGCAGCTGAAAAAGCTCCCAGTTAGAAAGGATGAGAATCTGCCCAAGGGGAAACCAATCGACCTCCACTGCAATTCCCCAGCTAAAATGAGAGAATAGGAAGTAACTGAAATGCCTGTCTCCCAAATATGAAGGAAGCCAGTACCACGTCACTGGCTGCCTTCTCTCCTGCCCTCTTCTTTGCCCTGGAGCAGCAGGGAGTCAGCTCTCTGTAGAGAGAAGTGGGCCCCTAATACCCTAACCTGCACCCATGGGATAGAAGCTCCTCATTCTAGTCCATTTTGAAATCCACCAGTTATAGGACCTCGAGTCAGGCATTTAATATTGCTGGATTTCATTTTCCTTGGCTATAAAGCCAAGGAGCCATATCTTAGATCTTCTCTGAAATTACTTCTAGAATTAAAGTAGAAGCCAAGTGTTTGAGGATGGTAAAGGAAAGAATGGAGATGATGAAAGCAAAGGAACCAGGAAAGAAATGAATACTCTGGGTAACCGTAAGGTGTGCATGAGGGAGGGCATGAGCTCAAGAAGAGTCAGGGACAGTGAGGGGTAGTGGAACATGACTGCAATCCCAGTGACTTGGGAGGCTGAGGCAGGAGGATCACAGACTCCAGGCCAGCCTCAGCAACTAAGTGAGACCTTGTCTTAAAATAAAATATTCAAGTGGTTAGGCATGTAGTTCAGTAGTAGAGCACCCCTGGATTCCACCACACACACAAAAAGTGAGGAACAGAAAACCTGATACACCAGTAACAAGTAACAAGATTGAAAAGTAATAAAAAGTCTATATCAAAGAAAACTCCAATTATTCACAACAGGTAAAATATAGAATAAGACTAGGTACTCATCAACAGATGAACAGATAAAGAAAATATGATATATATACAGAATAAAATATTATTCAGTCATAAAAAAGAATCAAATCCTGTAATTTGCAGGAAAATGAATGGAACTGGAAGACATGGTGTTAAGCAAATAAACCAGACACAGAGAGACCAGAATCACATGTTTTTCTTCATACAAGGGAACTAAAAAAAAATTAAAAATTTTAAAAAGACAGCCTGAAGGTAGAAGACAGACTATTAGGGACTAGGAAGAGAGCCAGAAGTATGGGGCAGATGGAGGAGAAGGCAGAAGAAGGGTGGATGGACATGAGTAAGTATGATATATGCACACATGGAAATACCACAGCAAATCCCATTGAGTTTGTACAATTGATATTGTTACTAATTATTTTAAAAAGAGGGCTGGAGCAGTGGCTCGGTGGTTACAGTGCTTGTGCGGCATGAACAAGTAATGGGTTCAAACCTCAGCACCCACGTACACAACTAAGTGTCAGAGCAACGAATGCCACGTGAAAAACTCAATAAAAATTGATTCTCTCTCTCTCTCTCTCTCCTCCTCTCTTTGAAAAAAATAATTATTATTTAAAAAAGAAAAGAAAAAGCCAGCCACAGTGGCTCATGACTATAATCTCATTTACTCCAGAGCCTGAGGCAGGAGGTTCACAAATTTGAGGCCAGTCTAGGCAACTTAGAGAGACCATATAGTAAAATAAAATAAAAGGACTAAGGTTGTAGCTCAGTGATAGAACACTTGCCTAGCATATACTAGGCCCTGGGTTTAATCTCTAGTACCACAAAAAATAAATAAAATAAAATAAAAAAGAAGGGAAGGAATGAAAAGAAGGAGGGGAAAAGAAAGGAAGAAAATTGCAAACTATCTGAAAAAGAGTCAAGATAGCTACCAAGACAAAGAAAAAAGGAAAAGAAACCTAGGAATAGATTTAACCAAATTTTCATGGATTGGAAGACTTGATATTGTTAAAATTTTCACACTACACAAAGTGACTTACAGATTCAAAGCAATCCCTATCAAAACACTAATGGTATTCTGAACAGAACTAGAAAGAGCAATTCTAAAATTTACACAGAACCACAATAAAACCTTAATCAAGGTCATTTTTTACAAAAAGAATAAAGCAGGAGTCCTTATGCTACCAGACATCAGAACATACTACAAAGCTGTAGTAATCAAAACAGCAATGGCGTTGGCATAAAAAATGGACGCACAGAGCAATGGGATAGACTAGAGAGCCTAGAAGAAAACCCACACACCTGTAGCCAAATGATCTTTGACAGAGGTGCTAAGAGCATGCTAAGAGAAAGGAGTCTTTTCAATTTTAGGTGTTGGAAAATTGGATTTGTATGTTCAAAAGGAAGGTTGGTCCCTATCTTTCACCAGTTTAAAAAAAAAAAACACAACTCAACCTCAATTAAAGACTTAAATATAAGACCTGGACATATGAACCCACTAAAAGAAAACATAGGGGAAATGCTTCAGGATATCAAAATGGGAAAGAATTTTTTTGGGGGGGACAAGACCCCCAAAACATAGCAAGTGAAAGCAAAAATAGAAAAATGGAATTACATACAACTGAAAAGCTTCTGCATAGCAACAGAAACACTCATCACAGTACAGAGGCAACCTACAGGAGAAAATATTTGCAATGTATATATCTGATAAGGGTTAATATCCAAAATATATAAGCAACTCCAAAAAGTTGATAACAAAATAACAATTAATTTGCTTTAAAATGGGCAGTATGCTGGACACAGAGGCGCATGCCTGTAATCCCAGCAGCTCAGGAGAGTGAGACACGGGATCACAAGTTCAAAAGCCAGTCTCAGCAATTTAGCAAGGCCCTAAGCAACTTTGGAAGACACTGTCTCAAAATTTAAAAAAAGGCAGGGCTGGGGATGTTGCTCAGTGGTTAAGAGCCTCTGGGTTCAATTGCCGGTACAAAAAAAGGGGGGGGCAAAATATCTAAACAGACATTTCTCAAAAGAAAATATACAAATGGCTACCAACTGCATGAAAACATTCTAACATCACTAATCATCAGAGAAATGCAGACTAAAACCACAAAGAGGTATCTACTCACCCCAGTAAAAATGTGCTAATTTCAAAAAGACGAAAGATAATAAAGTTCTGGCAAGGATGTGGAAAAAGGAGAACCCTTGTACTCTGTTCATGGGAAAGCATATTAGAACAGTAATTATGGAAAACAGTGTAGTGGTTCCTTAAAAATAAAAATAGTACTACCATTATGATCCAGCAATTCCAATACTGGGTTTACAGCCAAAGGAAATGAATCACTGTGTCCAACAGACATCTGTACTCCTGTGTTCACTGCTGCGGTATTGACAATAGCCAAGAAATGGAAACAATCTCTAAGTCCATCAACTGATAAATGGATAAAGAAAATGAGCAGTGGCTCGCGGTTATGGTGCTTGCATGGCATGTGCAAGGACCCCCGTTCAAACCCCAGCACCACATACACAACTAAGTGTCAGAGCAACGAAAACCAGATGAAAAGCTAAATAAAGCTGATTCTCTCTCTCTCTCTTAAAAAAAAAGAAAATGTGATACATATCACAATGGAAATTATAAAAAAAAAGAATAAAATCCTATCATTAGAGACAACATGGATAAAACTGGATGTCATTACATTAAGTGAAACAAGTCAAGTACTGAAAGACAAGCACCACATGATCTCGCTCATTAGTGAAAGCTAAAATAGTTAACTGCTGTGGTCTGAATGTGAGGTGTACCCCAAAAGCTCATGTATGACAATTCAGGAAGGCTGAGATGAAATGATTCGGTTATAAAAGCTTTAACCCAATTAGTGAGTTAATGCCCAGATAGGGATTAACTGGCAACTGTGGGCTGAGAGGGTGTGGCAGGAGGAGGTGGGTCATTGGGGGCATGCCTTTTGTGTATATATCTTGTACCTGGCATGGACTCACTCTCTCTCTTTATCTCTCTCTCTCTCTCCCCTCCCTATCTCTCTCTCCCCCTCTCTGTCCTTATCTATCTCTCTCTCCCTATCTCTATCTCCCTCTCCCTCTCTCTCCCTATCTCTCTCTATCTCTCTCCCTTTCTCTCCCCCATCTCTATCTCTATCTCTCTCCCTCTCTCTCTCCCTATCTCTATCTCTCTCTCCTATCTCCATCTCTCTCCCTCTCTCCCCCTCTCTTCCCCTATCTTTATCCCTATTTCTATCTCCCTCTCTCTCCCCCTCTCTCTCTCCCTATCTCTATCTGTCTCTTTCCTCTCTGGATCCATGCCTTCTGCCATGATGTTCAGTCTCACCTCAAGCCCAAGGAATGGAGCCACCCTTCTGTGGACTAAGACCCCTGAACCCATGAGCCCTCAAAATAAACTTTTCCTCCTTTAATTGTTCTTACCCAATCTTTTAGTCACAGCAGTGAAAAACATTTACCTTGTAGAAGTTGTGAACAGAATATTGGTTACCAGAGGCTGGGGACAGTAGGGTGGGGGTATGGGAAAGCTTGATCAATGGGTACTAAGTTACAGTTAGATAGCATCAAGAAGCCCTGGGGTACTATATTATATAGTGTGGTGACTACAAATCACGATTAGAAAAAAACATTTTGAAAATTTTCACCACAAAGAATTGATAAATGTTTGAGGAGATAAATACACCTAGCTTGACTTAAACATTATGCAAGGTATGTATGTATCAAACATTACATGGTACTTCATTAATACATATGACTTTTATGTTTTGTGTATCAGTTAAAAATTATTTGAAAGGGGATCATGGGTGGGCCATGAGGATGGGCGTGGGCCCCGAGTCCAAGGTTTCTAGTGTGGCAATTACTACAGCTATGGAGAGATCTAAGCTGGAGGGACAGGGGCACGTTGCCCCACGTAGAAACGCCTTCCAATGCTTTCTTATGTGGACCCCGACTCCCTCGGGAGTCTCGTAGCAGGATCACCTATGAAGAAAGAAGCAAAAGCAGAAAGAAGAAAATGCTTCAGTTTGGGACGCAGCTGGAAATGGGGAACGAACAATCAGACCAGACTCTATCGTGCCCAGCCTTCCTTCGTTTCAGTCCCTTCATGTTGCTACTCTGGGTTTGGACTTTGCTGGAGAGACAAGTGTGTTAGAGAGGCTACAATTCAGTGAATTTGTAAATACTGTACCTACCAAAGGATTTAACACTGAGAAAAATCAGGGTAACCTTTGGAAATTCTAAAACAGTCAGTCACTTTTCACTTTGGGGATGAGGGTGGTCAGGAGCACTTAAGGCCACTGTGGAAGTCACAGACCAGATGCACAGATGGCATTGTGTTTGCTGTGGACTCCGTTGATGTTGAAAGGATGGAAGAAGCCAAACCAGAACTTCATAAAAGAACTAGGATATCAGAAAATCAAGGAGTCCCTGTACTTATAGTTGCTAACAAACAAGACCCAAGGAGCTCACTGTCTCTCAATGAAATTGAAAAACTGTTAGCGATGGGTGAACTGAGCTCATCAGCTCCTTGGCATTTGCGGCCTACCTGTGCAATCACAGGAGATGGACTCAAGGAAGAACTAGAGAAACCACACAGATATGATACCTAAAAGGAGAAAAATGTTGCAGCCACAGAAAAAGAAAGGATGAGTAACGATGCCTTTTATATCTGCGTGGAGTAGGTTACATCTCTGGTCTGATTTTGACAAATGGAAGAGTGTCTACAGCCCGGTTTGCATGTCTGCCTTCCCGGAGGTTATTAAAGTTTTATTTTATTGTAAAACAACAACAACAAGAAAAATGTTTGAAACAGAAAAGTAACACTTGACATAATCAATTTTAAAGAGAGAGAAAAGAAAAATCAGGGAGGCTCAAGGCCAATACTAATCAAATGCAATTTCTAGGACATAAAGAAGAAGAATTTATATATTTTACAGCACTCCCGACATTGTTACCCATCACATTTATACTTCCTTTCCCTCGTATGACCATATTTCTTATATCTCCTTCTTTCTCTCTCTCTTTTTTTTTTCTCACATCCCTTAATTTCTTTTCATTTGCTCTGATTCTTTCTCTGTGGTCTTGGGCTTGTTAGTTTGCTCTCTTGTTTTTTCTCTTCTCCCTTCTTCTCTCTCTCTCTCTTTTTTTCTGATCTTCTTTACCATAAAAAGGAAGTAGGACAGCAGCCCTGGCCCTAGATTCTATCTCCTTGTAATATTCCAATCTATAGAAAGCAAGACAAGCTGGGCTCTGAAGGATGAAGCTGGCACAGGTGACAGCAAGGAGTTACACAGGTGCCTAGGTGACATGCTAAGGTCCTGCTTTAGAACACGAATGACAAGCTGGGAACCATCCCACTGCATTCAGAGGACTGGACTATGATCATGCTGTCTTGGCAAATGACCATCATGACCCTAATATGAGGAGCTCCTTGTGAGCAGCAGTTGTGTGGACTTGTTTGTGAGGAAAACTATCTGGAGCAACCAGACCATTGCAGAGAGGTGGAGCACCCAGATATCTTATTTGACCTGCAGAGGCCTCTGTGGGCCTGCCCAGGCTGTGTGGATGCATCTTACCCAAGACGGCACAGCTTCAGGAGGCCAGCTGGGTGAAGGCCACAGGTTCCTTGTGAAACGTTCTATCCCATCTGTGCCAAGAAAATCACTTTCCAGAGTAACATGCTGTGCTGAGACCACTGACCTTGAGAGACAAGGAAGCAAGGCTTCAGGGCTCTCCCCCGCCTGGGTGCCACTGCACTTTGCTCTCCATGTTTATCCCACACTGGCCAATCAGAAAAGCCACCATAGCCGATGTAGGAAGAGAACCGAGCCGGATAAGGAGGGCTCCTTGGAATGCTGGACGTGGGAGCAAATCACAAACTAAATTTACTCTAAATGAGCCAAATCAGCACAAATGGAACAGGAACAAAACCTCTAATCAGTCACAATCAAATAAAAAGAGCCTCCTGGAGAGTAACAGCCAGATGGGAAGTTAATGTAGTTCAGACCATTAACATTCCACTAATGCTCACTGCTTTTTTAACAAGCAAATGGGGCCAGGTCTGGTAGAGTGAGGAAAGAAAAATGCAGACACATCCACTTTTTCTTAAAATACACACACACACACACACACACACACACACACTCAGTACAGACAGGTGGCTGCTGAAGAAATCTACCCAATCTTTTTCCTTGATCACCCCGTCACTGCCGGGTTTCTCTTTGGCCTTTTAATAACAACAACTTCTGGGGGAGGTGGAATGGGGAGCAGCTTTATTGGGATAAAATTCAAATATCTTTCAATTTATCCATTTAAAGTGAACAGCTCAAAGGTTTTTGTATATTTACAAAGTTGTGTGATCATCACCACAATCAGTTTTGGATATTTTCATCACCCCAAAGAGAAACACTTTCTATGGGCTCCCACCCACTAAATTCACTCACTGAAACTCTAATCCCCAGTGGGAGGGTATTAGGTCACAAGGGCAGAGCCCCCATGATGGCACTGCTGACCTGAAAAGAGGTGGGAGAGAGCTTGGTTTCTTTCTTTCTGCTGTCTGCCATACGATGATGTGAGGATACCATGAGAGGACAGTTGGAGAAAGCAGCTGTCTGCAAACTGAGAAAAGGGCCTTTACTAAGAGTGCCTCCATGTTGGTACCCTGGTCTCAGACTTCAAGCCTGCGGAACGGTGAGAAATAAATTTCTGTTGTTTAAGCTTCCCACCTATGGTCGTTTGTTATAGCAGCCCAAGCACAAACAGCCCTGTTTCCTCTAGCAGTCACTCCCCAACCCTCTCTACCCCTCCCCACACAATCGCTAATCTATTCTCTGTCATAATTGGAAATGTGCAATATGTGATTTTTGTATGTCTGGCTTCTTTCATTTAGCATATTTTCAAGATTTATTCATACCATAGCATTTAACCACACTTCATTGCTTTTCATTGCCAAATAGCACTCCATTGTACAGATATTCCACTTGTGATATTATGATATGAGAAATATATATTAGGTCTCTGCCCTAGCTCCTAGCACACAGCCCTAAAACCACTGGAATCTCCTAAATGATGAGTATCCTCTATATACTAAGGGAACGAGTGGTGAGTAGGGGCCCCCTGACAGCTTCAGGATAGGGGCTCATCACCAAAAACACCAAGGCATGAACTGGAGAGGTGGCAGAGAGAGCTGAATACTGAGTTGGTCACCAATGACTACTGATGTGATCAATGCCTATGTATTTAAGACTCCATTAAAAACCTAAAAGAACAGAATTTGGAGTTTCTGGCTTTCTGAACTGCAGAGGTCCCTGAAGGGTGACCCCCATTCTGGCTGTACCCTTTGTGGTTTCTTTATAAGTCACCAGTACATATAAGCATTTCCTGAGTTCTGATGAATTAATGGAACACAAGGAAGGGGTCATGGGAACCCCTAATTTACAGCCAGTAGGTTGGAGGTATAGACAACAGCCTATAACTTGCAATTGGCATCTGCAAGGGTGGGCAATCTCGTGGCACTGGACCCTCAGTTTGGGTGACACCTGTCTTCAGGTGGACAGTGTCAGAACTGATTTAAATTATGAGACACTCAATTGCGATCCACTGAAGAATTGGTTGGCATGTGGGAGAAAAACATGCTGGTGTCAGAAGCTGGGTTGAGTGTGAGAGTAAAGAAGAGAAATCATTTTTTGCTCCAGACCATGTTTTCTTTCTATCCGTTCATCAGCTGATGGCCATCTGGATTGCTTCCATTTGTGGTCTGTTATGAATGAAGCCACGACAAACATCCTCACATAGGTTTTCGTGTGGACACATGCTTTCGTTTCGCTTGCAGGAGGAACACCTAGGTCCACTGCATTTTGCTTTTGAAGAACCACCACTCCCTTCTAAGGTATTTGCACCATTGTACACTCTTAAGAACAGTGGGTAAGGATTCCAATTTTTCCACATTTTTGCTAAAAATTGTGCTTTTATTATAACCAGTCTAGAGGTATGAAGTAGTATCTCTCTGTGGTTTTGATTTGCATT
>PVKS010013163.1:0-51675 GCA_004027875.1 Aplodontia rufa | reverse complement strand
CCGAAACCGCTGAGCCACCGCTCCAGCCCCTCCAATTTCTTATCTCACAAAAATTCCTGAAAGAGAGCCAGACCTCTGCATCTCCAACGCCATAGAATGTACTAAAGGTACATTCTTGGTCTTAAATCAACCAATCTAGTGCTTTCTTCAAGTATTTGTATAACATTGCTGCTGCTGATTCTGTCTTTTCACATTTATTGAAAGCTTGATTGGTCAAGTAATATGTAAAAACTACACACACATTATATCATTATCTAATGCATTCTTTCCTTTGAGTAGATTCTGTTTTTATTGTTTTATAGGTGGAGGCACAAAAAGATTAGAAAGATTATTGCTCATAAACACAAGATGGCTTATAGCACAATTGTTTAAGTCTCCATCTAAAAACCATCATATTTTTCAGACTATCATGTATAGAAACCAAGTAAAAATGGTATCAAAGGCTTAATAAACAATTATAAGTATTGTTCCAGATCCAATAAAAGAAAACAATTAGTATATAGGTCAAAAACTAAATGCTGTAGAGTAAGTGTTATGTTCCCCCAAAATTCATATGTTGGATTTTCATCTTCAAGTTAACAATGTTAGAGGTTGATTCTTTCAGAGATGCGAAGTACATAAGGGCATAGCTCACATGTATGGTATTTGTGGCCTTAAAATCAGGTTCCACAGTCTTCTTCCCTTTTCTGCAGTGACACAGCAGAAAGATGGGCTTATATGAATCAGGAAACCAGCCCTCATCCGTCACTGAATCTGTTCATGACTTAAGCTTAAATCAGTTTATCTTATATGTAAGCCACTTGGTCTGTTATAGCAGCCAGTATGGACAAATGAATGCAGGAATACAATAATCTTAACACTGATGCTGACACTTATTTACACGGATATTTCCTGAAATGGGTAAACTAGAAATAGAATGTATCTAGTCATGGGTGGCTCAGAGAATAGGTGGCAAGCTGAAAGTGTCTTTCTGGAAATAAATCTAATAAGATTCCCTACCCAAAAAGCTAAATATACTAGGCAAACCTGGAGTAATAAAAAATATATACCCAAAAGAAAATTTTAGAAAGTATGAAAAAAAGGGATATGAGGAAAATAATAAAAGAAAACCAAAATAAAAAGATAGGCCATATACTCTATTTTTGTGTCTATGCTTACAAAAATATATTTCAATCCTCTCCTTTAATACTAGGTTAATCACACTACACAGTCTATACTCTAGTGTAAACTGTTATGACTAAAAGAAGTAAAGTTATTAAATATTTGAAACAAAATTAATTTATATTTTAATTTAGGATTAATTAATTTGAGGGAGAATTTTTATGTTTTCAGCTTTTGTTGAGGCACAAAAAATAGTTGCTGTCAGTGAATGAACTTAGGCATTAATAGAGCAACACCGCCATATGTATAAAAATGCTATAAACCATTCTGAATATAACCATAATTGCTTTATTAAAATCGGGAACAATTCATAGAGATAGTCTAGTAAAGGCATAAATAAATAAAAATCATAAATCTCTTCCATCAATTATTAGTAATAAAATGACATCTAACAAGTTCGGCTAAATTAAAGCTTAAAGCTAATTCATCAGAGAAACCAATTTAATCAAATTTACTAAAGAATCAATGCCATTGTATTTATTCTATCAGCTTCTTTATAACCACAAGTTAATACTGGGTTCATGACAAATTCATTAATATCAGATTAATATTAGGGAGACGGGAACCCAGAAGATTTTATTCACTGACTTTTATGGATTTCCCTTGGTGGACAAAATCAGGAAACTTATGTCTAGAGTTGTTTAAAAAGAACAAAATTCAAAAATGAATGTTATAATTAGTCTTGCTATAATTATATTTTTAAATGAAAGCTTATATACAGGCAACCACTTATGAGTTGCTAAGACCTCATCTGGAAATTTTAATGCACACAGGTGCTCAACATTAAGAGGAAATCACCGAATAATTGCCTCTATCATACGGAGGAGTAGGTGAGACCATTAATTTTCTAACATCCTAAATAACTGTTCTCCTCTGTTGCCTAAATGAATAGAATGGATGCAGAAATATAAGTGAAATAATTAACAATGTTCTGAGAATCTCCAAACCCATTAAAGTTCAATAATGCTAACTTTAACTTTAGTTTCTCAATTAGACCCATTTTAACAGCACTGAAGGTTCACTTTTCTTCAGAAAGTGTTTGAGAATATAGGAGCAAAGGTGTCACACCATTCAAGTCCACTAACTAATGTCAGTATGTCAAGTTGAATTTGCAGGGTTCAAAAAGAGAGCTTTGGCTTCTTAGAACTACTTTAACTTTGCACTCATGTTTTCTGAAAGCACAAAGAAATCTTCATTTTAAAGCCTTTAAGGATAATATTTCCAGCATATTATAACATGTGAATAAAGATATATCAAGTAAATTTATTTATTTGTAAGGCTATTCAATATTTCCCAAAAACAAAAGAAGAAATTATTTTAAATTTGAAAACCCTCAGTGTTCAATTTTGTATAGAATGTGAAAAGTCTACCCCCATGCAATCTGCATAATTCTTAATTTGAATATACCCATTTAATAATTTATATATCATTTACTGTTTATAGAGTTAAGTAACAGTCTAGTATAATTCTGAGATATTCTTTTTTTTTTTTTAAGAAAGAGGGACAGTGAGAGAGAGAAGGAAGGAGAGAGGTGATTTTTATTTAGTTTGTCAAGTGACCCTCCTTGCTCCAACACTTTGTTGTGTATGTGGTGCTGGGGATTGAACCTGCATACTTGAGCATGCCAGGCAAGTGCCATAACCGCAGAGCCACTGCTCCTGCCCTAATTCTGAGATATTCTAAAAACTAAAATACAATTCAGTGTAGAAACAACACTAATAAAGGTATGTAGAGACATGACACAGTTTGAATTACAGATCCTTACAGGCCTATTTATTGGCAGAGTTTGTCAAAATTTAATTCAAAGAAAGACAACCCAAAATCATAGGATAACATCTCTCTGAAAATTAGAGACTGAGTTGTAAAAAAGTAAAAATACTTTAAAGTATATACACTGCAATATCCTATATCACATATTACATAGGCATAACAGTCTAAAACAAGTAAAACTTGTATTTATGTAATATTGAAACATTTTAGAGTTTTCCTTTCCTTATATTTTGGAAAATAAATATTATTAGCTAACAAATGATTGTTTTTCTTTTCCTCATGATGGCTAATATGAGGAAAACTTGTAAATTCCTTGAAGATGCTTTCTAATGTATTCTGAAATCATTTGTTCTAAACTTTTATCTATATAAAAGAGAGAAACAAATTCAGAAAGATCAGTAGAGTAGAGGGCAGAGAATGGGGGTTGGGGATGGAGAGAAAGTACTGGAAACTGAGTAAGAGTAAGAATAATTCTTGCTTTTATAATAATGCCATTGTTTATCCTATTATCAGGTATATCTAAAAAGAACAGGGGGTGGGAGGAAGGGAGTAAAAGGGGAAATACTGGGAAATGAGTTAAAACTTATACTCCAAGCATTTATAATTATTTTCATGCATATTCTATTGTTAAGTATATCAAAAAAGAACAGGGGTGGGAGGAGTTAAGTAACAGTCTAGTATAATTCTGAGTTTTTTTTTTTTTAAAGAAAGAGGGACAGTGAGAGAGAAAAGGAAAGGGAGAAACAACTCATTACATATAATAAAGACCTCATGGTTCATTATACACATCAATTTTAAAATTGATGTCAATATGCCATGGTTCCCCATCCTCACAACACAGAAAGATTACTTCGAGTATATTTAAATAGTATATTTATTATAGTTTGACCTAAGTGTAAAATGTTTTAAAATTTTAATAAAAAATTTGTTAAGCAAGCTTGAAATTGTGTTCATTTTTTTAATTATTCATAATTTTCTCATCTTTTAGGTTTTTCTTTCACTGTGTTTTGGACTGATTAGGAAAATTTATTTAAAGTTTAAAATTTATATTTAAAGTTGATTATCTGACATGTTTCAAAAAAACCCTTTTAAACATTAACTCTTTATTTATATTTATTGTTATTTTTATTTTTAGTACTTGGATTGAACCCATGAGCGCTTAACCACTGAGTCATATTCCCAGCTCGTTTTATGTATTTATTTTTTATTTTGTAGTAGGGTCACACTAACTTGCTTAAAGCCTCACTAAACTGTTGAGGCTGGTTTCAAATTTCTGATCCTCCTGCCTCAGCCTCCCCAGTTTCTGGGATTACAGATATGCGCTACTGCTCCTGCCCAGTCTTTAACTCTTTTTAAAGCTCACTTTTATTTATACTCTCTATCTTTATTTAATAAAATATGTTTTGCATTTGTTGGTGAATTAGCACCATATCACTTTGTAGAATTTGAGTTTCTTTCTTTTACAAATACACATACATATGTTCAAACGTATCCATTTTACTTTAAAGGGTAACATGTTAAAATATAAATAATAACATTTTTCATTATTGAAAAATGATTGAAAATATGAATAGTGCATAGACTTTCTTAAGACCTTTACTTATCCTTCAGCTACAGATTTGAGAGAAAAATTAAAGGGAAACAATAGTATGGTATTTGAAAAATAAATATGAATGTTGATTTCTATAAATTTTCTGACAATATATTATTTTCTATCTAATAAGAAATTAGCAAACATGACCAAAATTATATTACATAAAGAAAAATATTATGCTTTTATAGAAAATTAGTTTGTCAATAAAGTAGATTATAATTTACAAACCTTCTACTTTGGAAAATAAGTTTTCAACTTTCAAAACTATACTAAATATAAAGAATTATAATGAAACTAATGATAACCAAAGAGAAACCTTTAGTTTAGCTAAAATCATACAAACTGTCACATAAATTATAAAGAAAATTGTATACACAGACTGGAATGCTGATATTTGTATATGGGACAATAAAATCTATCTCCTTGTTTTATTTTTAATTTGAAACATTTTAATATGGACTACACATTCCTCAAAAGCAGTAACTCTTCAAAATGTCCCCCATTTCTATTGGTGGTATTTTAGAGCTCTTGCTCTCTATACACAAACTGTGTGCGGGAGGGTAACTACACATATATACATTCACATGTGTGCATATGTTTATTTTTCTGCTTTTATAACATAATGCATTTTTATGTGCTTGAGTGCTAACTGATATATTAGCAGCTATACCACTGCTTCTTCACTGTGAAATTGTATTTTGTTTCATGAAAACACACTACCTAAAATTCTAGGAATTCTTAGTCTCATGAAAGCAAGATATATTGATAAAAATTTCTTAGCTTAGGAAGCAGAAAATCATTGGGAATGACTCAAAATATTTATGCAGATGAACTGAGCAAATTTAGAAAATATAATAAAACACTTATCTTTTCAAGTTTACATCTGATTAACTCTAGTTTACCAAATGATTGTACATGCATAATTACTGAAAAAATAAGTAATGGAGTATTTACGTAAGCATAATTTTTCTGAAATGTAGATAATAGACAACTTTTTTCTAGGCGAAATACTAGATATATTTACATTTGTGAATCATAGTCAGAAAATATTCTGGAAACTAATCATAAAATATATCCGAAGAAAATTACAGGGATCTGATCAAGAATGAGATTCAGATACTGTAGTGGCACCCATGATCAGAGGTTGCAGGGATTTTACATGAAGAAAATTCAATTTGAAGCAATTTACTATAAATCAGAGTGATCAATGTTAAAATTACACCTTCAGACAGTTTGGAAAAGTTTTGTATTCCCAATTGCTGCTGTGAAAGAAATATAGTTACTTGATATGAACCATCAGTGGAATTATAATTATATATTAATATATTTTAGCAAAATTACTAGAAGAGTTCAATTTCCCTTTATTTTCCTTTTTAAGTATTCTTAAGTCATTTATGTCTAATTTCTCTTGTTCTGTATTAGTTATAAAGATGAAAAGTTGTAAGAATTTAAATCACACTCTTCTCTAATGTGTCTAATGTGTAATCTTATATTGTTCTTGCTTATTTGAAAAATATCATAAAATGCATTGAATTTAGGTATATTATTATGTTTATAATTAAATAAACTTAAAAATATTTGCATATTGATATTTAGCCTTTAATACATGTTTGATGCACATACATATACATATACACACATGTATATATGTAAAGGTATTCTTTTTGTTACCCAGAATCAGATATCCTCAACGCTTATTTTTTTTTAAGAGAGAGAGAGAAAATCAACTTTATTGATTTTTCCATCTGGGCTTTTTTCTCCCATGCTTACTTGTGTATGTAATGCTGGGGTTTGAACCTGAGTACTCGCACATGCCAGGCACGTGCTCCAAACCACTGAACAACGGCTCCAGACCCTCCTGAACACTTCTTAATCTAATATTTTTGTTCATTAAGAATTTTGTTTCATTTTCCCAAAAGACTTAGAATCAGCATATTATAGCGATGTGGCTTCATCAATGTTTATAGCAGCTCAATTTACTATAGCTAGACTATGGAACCAACCCAGATGCCCCTCACTTGACGAGTGGATACAAAAGCTTTGGTACATATATACTATGGAATACTACTCAGCCATTAGGGAGGACTATATGATGTCTTTTCAAATCAAATGGATGGAGATGGATAGAATTATGCTTAGTGAAGTCTCCCAATCTCAGAGACTCAAGGGCCAAATGGTTTCTCTCATCTGTTGATGCTAACATATTTGGGGAAGCAGTAGGGCTGATGGCTAACCTAGCAAAACTGCAAATTGAATGACTTTCAGTATATTAGGGGGATGGCTCTATAGGATACTTGGAGGTACAGGGAGGAGGATGGGGAAGGGGGAGAGTACATGAAGAACTCATAGGAGTCTAGAGATTGGGAAGACGGGGGAACCATCCCAGAAGCCGATGTCATTCCTCCACGAACTACCCATTTAATGCATAAGTTCTTCTGGGGGAAACTGCAATAGGTAAAATCCAAGGTGGTTATCCATCATCTGGCTTTTCCCCTCAATAACAAAGTTTATATCCATTGATTGATAATGTTTTGATAATGTTTCCCCCTCAACTGTATTTCTATATTCTTCTAATAAAATAAATAAATAAATAAATAAATATGCTCCTATTAAAAAAGCAGGGAAAAGTGCTCTGAAAGACAAAAAAGAAAAAAAAAGAATTTTGTTTCAACTCTTTTTTAAGTCAACTATCTCATAATAAAACAAATAGTATAAAAACCAATAATCAAGCAAAAAAATTGTAAATGTCCATTTTTTGTTAAATTTGTGTTACTTTAATATACCCTTTTGTGGAGGGCTGCTTTTCAGAAGATCTCATTGAGGGAGCCCCTCTGCTATGTACGGAATCCTGTGCCAGAAACAGGGTCTTTGTGAATGGTTTATCCCCAGGTTCCGCACACACATAAAGGCCCAAAAAGATGTGTTTTTAAATGAATATGTTCACACAAACCATTGTAAAACCAACTCAGAATAGCAAAATTACTACAGATTGCTGGACAATTTCTAGATAACATAGATAATAGAATGGCTACTTTTTATATAGTTGGAATGTTTTGACTTGAGCCCAAAATAGTATTGGTCAGTCTCTTTTCAACCTAATTATCTGGCCAACTTAGTCTAATACAAATATTTTTTAGTCCAATCTTCAGGGCCAGGTGCTGACAACAATTGGGATGACTGAAGGCAAGTTGAGTGACACTGTTGAAAAGCAGTTAGGGACAGATTCCATTTGAGGATGATTTGGGAAAACCTAAGAAGGTAAAGGAAGAGGGTTGGGATAGGGAAACCTAGTGGAATGAATCTGACCTAATATTCCCATGTACATATATGAACATACCACAGTGAATCTTCCCATCATGTAAATTGACAAGACACTAATAAAAAAAAGTCCTATGAGTAAATAGCAGAAAGATTTGTAGAATAGAGAAGATAAAAGTGGGTGGAAGGAAGGGAGGAAAAGGGGAAATACTTGGGGACTGAATTAGAACAAATTATATTCATGCTTTCATAATTATGTCAAAATAAATGGTTTTATCATGTATAACTGAGAAGAAACAATAAAAAATGAAATATTTACATGAAAAAAATAATCTGAGATTATACCCAGTGGCTTCCACTGGACAAAATACTTTTACATAGGGTTATAATTGAATCTTCACAACTCTGGTTGATAAAATAAAAGCTCTTCTTCATGATGCCATTTCTGAACCATGGAAGATTCAGTTAGTGACCTCAAACTGCTGGTAAGCAGCACATAACACTTTATCTCCAAGGCCCATACACCAGTTTGCCAACAAACTCATTGTATTGATGGGAGAGAGTGGTAGGCTATAGATCGTTACCAAGTTCTTGGTTTCAAAGAGAGAAGACATCTGTACCGAATGGAGAGATTTCATTAACAATTACAAACTAATATTGCTCAATTTCCTCTACCATATAGATCTTATCAGAATCCAGGAGGAATTAAGATCAATAGATTCATCTTTGCAACTCTTTTTCAAGACAAAGCAGAACACAAACACTGGCAGGAAATGGAGCTGCTTTTATCTGTGTTAGTAAGTCTGCTACATTAAATGACATGTTGAAAGATAATTCGAAATTTTAATTAAATTTAATGCTAATCAATCCCTTACCAAGGTGAGTTATAGATTTTTCTTTGTGCACTTTTCCTTTTTACATTGGATATCTCTCATTTTTATTATTCACAGAGCATAACATTTAACATAGCATACTGTTAATATGTCAGGTATGCATTTCATAAAAGATTATGTCATGCCATGACTTTATGCTAGAGAAAGGACTATTTCATTTCTCAATATTTAATAAATAATTCATTTTACAATCATACAAACTATTTTTGACTGTTCAGAACTTTCTATTAATAATTTTACTTTGAAAATTGACAGTTTTGAGCACATCTGTATATGAGGGTGAATTTAAAAGATCACTATAAGCATTCATAAGTTGCTGAATTTTTCTAGTTTAGGATTATTTTGATATGTTATTAGCTCCTTCTTATTAAAAAATCAATTTAACAAATATTAATGCCTTTTCAATTTTTTATTTTACGAAAAATGAACATCTTTTCCCACTTATCAGACATAAAAAATAAAATAATCTCACTCAGTTTTATGGTATTATACAGTATGATGGAACAGAACCAAAAAATCTCCACTGTGCCCTCATTGTAAGCATTCTTAAGCATTGTTTAAAAACTTTTCTCTGGATATGTTAATACAAATGCTACCTGAAGATTTTTTTTTCTCTTAAAGAGAGAAGGACAGTGAGAGAGAGACAGAGACAGAGACAGAGGCAGAGAGAATCAACTTCTATTGAGTTTTTTTCACACGGCTTTTGCGGCTTTGACACCCAGCTATGCACCTGGGTGCTGAGACTTGAACCCATGCACTCACACATGCCAATCAAGTGAAGCAACCACTGAGCCACAGCTCCAGCCCTGCTACCTGAAGATTTAAAGTTTCCCCAGCTATCCAACTATCTGTATTCTGTTCAGGTTGTTTTTATTTGGGGGGGGGTAGATTTTTTTCTTTAGAACTTCCTATCTAATACGTATGCAAATAATTTTTTTCACTTAAAGTTACTGTGGCTTCCTGAAAGAAAACTAGTGGTATAGATTGCTGTTGAAACAAAATCTGTATAGAAATACTTCATAAAATATATTTAAGATAATAATGCTAGTCATTTGAAACATATAAATATGCCTCATAAATTCAAATTTGATCATTGCTCCTATGAAAGGAGAACTAATTTATTTAAATTATACAAACATTTGGACAACTTGCATTGATTCTTCTTTAGAGGGGTGAATTCCTTTCAGTGAAAAAAGTACGTTAAAGTGCATCTCAAAGATAGAAGCCATCTAGTCATTGACATTGGATAAAAGTTTTCTTATGTTAACTTTAAGTTTATAATAATTCCTTATTCTCCCTTTAAATAAGGGAAAATTTGGGGCTGGAGTGGTGGTTCAGAGGTTACTGCTCTTGCCTGGCATGCACTAGTATGCGAGTTCAAACCCCAACACCATGTACCAAACAAAGTGCCCCAGGAATGAGAGTCACATGAAAAACTGAAAAAAAAATTGCTTCTCTCTCTCTCTCTCTCTCTCTCTCTCACTGTCCCCTCTTTCTTTAAAAAAAAAAATATATATATATATGAAAAATTAACATTCTATACTGATACGATAAAGTACCCCAATATTTAATAGAATCATTGTTTAATAACTTTCATGTTCCATGCATGCAAAATTTAGAATATAAGATTACTGTTATCTTATAGGTGAAAAGAATTGCTCAGACCTAATAGCTATCAATGTCTATGAATATCAGTGGAGAGGTTTCAGGCATCCAGGCCCTGTGCTTGAAATACGCAATTTTTTTCATTAATATTCACAAGTAATTGACTAGATAGCATCATCACCACTTTGCAGACTTGATGCTTCATAACATAGAATCTCATCCAAGATTATATAGCCTATTCATGGTTAAAGGATGAAAGTCCAGCCTTGGCTTCCTCATTATGCTTTCAGGAAAGGGTTAGAGATTTGAATATCAAAACTTCAAATTTATGCCCTTTATATTTTTTATTTATTACCCTCATTTTTCATGATTTAATCATGTACTAAAAGCAATTCCCTTGGTTTAGAAATTCTTACTATGATTTCATTGTTTTGGAACAAGAAGTACTGAGACAGTTTTAGGAGAGATATTAAAATGGCTTGGTAGTCAGGACTGTGGTCCCCATTCAACCACACCTAGAAGGTAGCCAGTAGAGAGCCATTAGTGGGTAAGCTTTGGGCCTTCAGATGCAAATGACCATGAGGCTCACCTGTGGCAACAACTCCTTTGTCCCAGAGCGGGGCTAAACTAAGAATTGGGGATGGACACAGATGGGAACTTGGAAAGAATTGCTACCTGTCTTGCATAGATTTTAACCAATGACTTTGTTTCTTAGTTTCAATGCCTGTTTTGCATAGATTTCAACCAATGATGTAGATGCATTTATCAATGCCTGTTTTGCATGAGTGCTAATTATGTTCATACCCCAAATCAATATAACCCCTGGCCTGACCTCCATTAGATGGTGTCCTACTTCTAGGTACCCCTCCATCTTGTGGAGTTTCTGCTGTCCTTCCTTAAATAAATCCTACTCCTTTTTACTCTTCCTTCTGTGGTTTTCCATGAATTTTATTCTTCAAATTCGTAAGACAAGAACCCAGAAGATTGGTGCCAAATTCCCAGGGTGAATTTCCACCACACCAAGAGCTGCAACACCCAGCTTTTAGCTGAGGAGCTGTTAACATTTTGGCTGCAGAAACCTGCAGCCAGCCCAAATTCCCAGTTTTAACTGGGAATAGCTGCAAATAATAGAAGCAAGCTATTTTGGCTACTGGAATTTGTAGTCAGCCCAGACTCCAATTGCCAGCGGGAGCAGAGAATCCAGCCTCATCTCAAAAACCCCGCATCACTACTACTTGTTGGCTGCCCACTGGTGTGCCTCTCCCTGTGCCTCCCCCTCTTCCCCCATCTCTGGCCTCAGCCATACTCATCCCACACTTTGATCTTAGCTCCAATTAGAATGCCAAACCCACAAAGAGGCCCTCTTTCAAAAGAGGTTGCTTTAATAGGAGCTGGTCTTGCCCTTTTCAAGTGTCACATAATCCTACAGTGGATGTGTTCCCTACTCTGCCAGTGCTTCCTGGATCTGAGCATACTATGTATCCTTCCCAGTGATGCCTGATCTCTGCTGAGTGCATAAGTCCCCCCATTCACCTTCTCTCAGATTCACAGCTCCCTCTCACTGAGTCTCCCCACCCAGTTTGAATTCTTCATCAACGCCCTGCATCATAAAACATCCATTAAGCCTCTGCCTGTGCTCTGTATCTTCAAATGATTTATGGGTCTGTTTCTCATCTGTGGACATCATTAAAGTATTTTTAGGTCTAAAGTTTACCATTCATGTTTACAATCCTGGATCCTGAAACCAAGAACTGGAGTAAAGCCATTCGCCTGTTCATACTGACTTTCATTCCCTGTACCAGACCTCATCTTTTAGATCCATCCTATTGTATTTAATTACTAGCATCTCTCCACCACTGCCATGAATGATAGTGCTTCATAGTCCTAACACATGCTTTCTTGCTACAAATAATGAAAGACATTATGTGGCTTAGCTTTACCAAGCATTAACATTAGGCAAATCCTTAATATTAACTAGACAATAGTTAATAATTAAATGGAAATCAGGCAAACCATGCACACAAATTTAAAAAAGATTCTCCTGCTTTGTCAGAACTCTTGTTTCATCTTCCATGAAAATGAACTTAAATTCACCAATAAGTTGAACACTCTTTCTTTCTTCTTTTTTACTGAATTTCAAATTTTAAACACATTTTAAAATTCTTATTTAAACTTTAAAATTATGGATCTGGAGCTTGATCATTTTTCCCCACTACAGGGTAGTACTGTCCTGTTATAGGGCCCTGACTTTCTTTTCATAATTCATTTAAATTTATAAAGCAAAGGTAACAAGAGAACACAGGGTCCTAAAGATAAAAAGAAAAGAAAAGAAAAAAAAAGTCAATAATCATAACCTCAGATATGCTGGAAGCTGAATTACCTGACTTTCAGAACTTACTATATATGGGTTAGAGAAAACTAAACAATGTACAATGAAACATTATTCTTTTCTCTATCCCAATTTACATTCAACCCATTCTGGCAGTTTTTCCCTGTAGAAGAAAAAGCTTAGGTGGTCTATACAAATCCAGACCAGAAATAGATACAACTCTGCTCAATATTGTATAGCATTACTCTCTCCAAATATAATAATGAGAAAACTAAACAGTGAATATCTCAAGAGAAAAACTGGATTGACTGGAATGGGCATCGCATATAGAAGATAAAATTATTGGTGCAATATCTTAAGAATTGTTTAAACTTCATTAACTACTAGGGATTGACTACAGGAAACCATTTTATGTTCATTGCAATGATTAAAACCACAAAGATAAAATAAAATAATGGAATGACTGGAGTATTCAGATCTTGCTAAGGGGATATAAACTGGTGTAACATTTGGGAAAATTGTTTGACATTCACTATTAAGTCTTAACATATGCACACCCCCTTGTCACAAACCTCTACTTCTAAGTATTTACCCAACAAATATTAAAAGACATGTACAAGTAAATTCAAAGAAATAACATGTATAATATCAAAACTTCCAAAACAACCTAAATGACCAATGGCAGTACCTGGGATACATTAACTGTAGTGTATTTTGTAAAATGGAATTCTATAGAGCAATGAAAATGAATAAATTATTATTACATGTAACCACAAGAATGGATCTCACAAACAAATGAATGTGATCTCAAAGAAAAATGGAAATGAAATGAAGTAATTGAATAAAATGCACATTTTCTAAGTCTGTTTATATAAAATTCAAATGAGAAAAAGTAATCCAAACTGCCAGAAGGCAGAATAATTACCATTTGTGGGTGGGGATGGACAGTGGCAGCAGGGACTGACAATGCTGCTTCTCCATATGAGCACTGGTTACAAAGTGTGCTCATCCTGAGAAGATTAAGTTGTGCACGCAGTATTTGTGCCTCCCTATGCATGCATGTTATATTCTAACATAAATTTTACATCAAAATATTAGCTTCAGTATTGGCTTTCAATATATTTTGGGGTCAATGGACTTTGGGTGGTAATAAAGTGTTTCAAATTACTGTGCACCCTGTTGACTTTCCACTTTCTCCAGATTACTGGGGTCATAAGAGGCCATGCATATCTATAAAAAAAATTTGGGAAATAAAGTGATAAAAGAAATACTTAATGAAACCAGGGTAACCACCACATAAAATTTCAGGATCTGTTTGATGAGAATCTCTTATGTAGATTTTATCATTATTGCTCATTGAATTTTTTGTGAATCTAGACATTTCTTTGCCCATTTAAACAAATTTAAGTCTTTGAAATTTTTAGATGTACGGTGACTTATGAAGTAATGAATGCAAATAATATTATCCTTGTATATAAAATCTCACTCCAAGTCTGCTGATTTTCATTCATGTAAATTAATTAGAACTGCTACGGAAAATCATTATTCCTTATGACTTATTTAGAACTAAACTTTTTTCAAAATACATTTTAAAGAACTTTTGTACTTCACTCATTTTATTAGGTATAATAATAGACATTTCAAATTAAGATATTTTTAGAGAAAAGTATGAATGAAAACTTTTGTTAAAATTAATTTTTCTCTTTTTTACTAAGATTGAAGTTTAGGTTTCTTATGTTGGGTCAGTAGGGCACTAAATTAAACGGAAGTTTAAAAAGTTATTAGACATTTTCAGACAAAAGCAATATTCATCAGAATCATACATAGAATTGTGTCTTGCAGTGAAGTTCTGAAGTTCAGAAAAATTCTGAGATTTTTAAAGGGAAGTTTCAAAGTGTCAGTATTCCCGACAGATTTCTGTGAGATGATCCAGGACATATGGTCCTTGAAATATAAGATGAGAGAGCACACACTCATCATTAGACTGCAATATAAAATCTCCTATGAGAAAGTTCAAGCTTAACTCAAAAGGCAGTATCTCACATCCATATCCTGGGTTGTTACACATTTAATCATCTGAATGATAGGCAGATGTTGAATAAATTTCTAGTCCTACCAGAGCGCACTCAGGCTTGGAAACAGAGAAGCCACCAGTGAGTCTGGGGAGCTAAATGATTTGGCCATTCACTGAAAAAGTACTTTCTCTTCACTTATCGTGTCTAGCAGCTGAAAAGTCATAAAAAGTTTCCAAACGCTACTTTTTAGGACATTTCCAGCTATAAGAGCCACTTTTACACTACTTTTAAATATCCAAATTTTCCTCATTTGTCAGACAAGGGTAGACTTGAAAAATTAGTACAGTTGCTACTTGAAAGAATGAAAATGAAGCCAATTCTTGAGCTACCTTCAAACCAACAAGCAAAAATTGAGCTTCCACTAAGTGAAGGATGGTTTTGATTTCCCTTCTGTGGACAATAAAACTGACTCAACTCTGGAGAGGGAGAAAGAGAGGAAGTAAAATATACAAGCAGAATTATTTTATCGTATACTCAGTTTCTGCTTACAAAGATAGACTTTGTTCTGTCCTCTTGTATTAAAAGCAACATAGCTATAATGTTTTACAAGTTCAGACAACCAAGGAAAAGTGTTATGTAACAGAAACTGTTGATAGTTTCCACATTTCTCAACTTTTATATAGGAAACATACAGACTTAGTATGCACAGACTATCAAAAAAAAAGTGATGTGTACACAACATAGGAGGACTAAGAGATCTATTGTACGATGGAACAACTTGCAAGAACAATATAATATGTTTTTTAAAGATTAATAAAATACTGTGTAGAAACAGAATAGATTTCAGTAATCAAATGCTTGTATATACCACATTGTATTCCAAAAGGAAAGACAAGAGAAGTGTTTCTCTAAAAATGAATAAGACATAACACTATAAACATGGAAAGATGATAAAAAATAAAGGAAGCATATTTAAAGAAAACCAGAGAGAAATTTAAGATGCCACCGTTGGTACTGCATTCATCTTCTAAAGTTGATCAAGAAGTATCAATTATTTTCCTTTGAGATTTCAGTTGATAAACCAAAAAGAAACATTATCAACTGTGACACTGTCTACAACCATAAAAAAAAGATAAGCCAGGTGTTCAGGTAAAAATAGTTTTCTTAACATTTGTCTTTTGCCAGTGGAGCTAAACAAATGGAAAAGTATTGTAGATGTATAACATTCGTAGAGATAGTAATTAGTCTAAGTTCCTAATTTTAATAATAACAGAAATAACAGGGAAGGAATGGGCAGTGTTATTCTCAGTGCTTTAATTAAGCTCCAAAAAGTTTATGGAAAGTGTATTTTGTTAACTAGGAAGTCAATAATTTATCGAAAAGAATGACTATAAGTAAAAACATGTGAATAAAATTTTTAAATAAACATCAGTTTGAAAGGTTAGACATCCTATAAAATGTGCATATATTTTGGGAGAAGTACAACATATACCTAAGTAAATTGTAGTAGGGAAAGCAATCATACTGAAAATTAATAATAGGACACATAGTAATTCAGCAACAAGGTAATAATTTAAAAAATGAGATGTCAGGCACCTATATACATTCACTTTGTTAACAGTATTAAACCATAAGAACTCACATAAACCATATGAACTCATATAAACCATATGAACTCATACACCCAGTATAAACCATATGAACTCAAACACCATGCCAATATGTGAAGAGGTACAGTGGTTGGTAAGATCTCCTTAGGAAACACCTCTCTCGCTCTCTTGAAACAATGAGATGGTCTGGAATACTTCTGTGCTTCCTCAAACTTGACAAAAGGGAAGTGAAATTAGTGTTTTGTGAGACCTTTACATCAGGCTGGAATTTGTTTACATTTGTGTTGCACTTACGTAGGGAAAAAAATTGTCATAAAGCAACTTGCCAGCTTACAGTAACATGATCCACAAGTACTGTGAAACAGATGGTGGTAAGGATTTCAGAATTAAGTGACACAGACTGTTGACCTTCAAAATGTAACTCAAATGTAGTAGTTCTCTTAGGGCACTTTGCATCATAATGTAAATAACATATAAACAACCAAACCATCAGAAATAACTAAGGACTTTAAAGGGTACCTAGTTTTAAAGCAATACTTGTGAAAGAAAACAGGTAGTGTATAGGGATGGAAAATTATTCCTCAAACAAAAATAGGAACAGACACAGAAAAGAATCCAAGTGATTGGCTGTGGATCCTGACTTCTCTACTGACTAGGTGTACCATTCAGGAGGGTTGCTTACTGCTGCTGTGATGCACTGTTCCAACCTGTGAATAGAAGAGACTCTACACGGGGTGTCGAGTGTACCCACCCCTCAGGAAGGTGCAGGAGCTGCTCTCCATGAGACTCAGGTGAACAGGCCCAGAGCCAGAGGTAAGGAGCCTTCAGATGCCCACTCCTCTGTCTAGATATTCTATCTTACTCTCTGCATTGTCAGCCTTGAACATTTCTTTTCCATTTGCCACTAAGAAAATTTGCATCCTCTCAATCTTAGATGTGATTTTTTTTTCCATCAACAGCATCATTCTGCTAAAATTTCTTGCCACCTTTTCTTGCTTATTTAGAAAATATAACAGAATTTGAGAGTGAGAAGTCCACTTTTTTCTTGCTGCTTTTCAAAACACCACCTTTTACTGCATAAATTCCTTAAATCTGACATCTTTATTCAACGATAAAAGTTCAAATTGTTTTGGGGTGGGGAAGAGAAAGAGGAAAGGGGTTTAAGGGGGAAATCAACAATGTAGCTTGTTCGTTACTCACCTGAGAAGCCAAATAATACTTATATAATCATTTAATTCTGAATACATGATAAATTAATAAAAGAAAACCTTAAAAATCATTCTGGCTTTGAACAGAGATGAAATCAACACCATAATTTATTCCTTTCTGACACAATTTTTTTATATTTTCAATTTATATACAAAAAGATTCCTACTACACTAACTTCTAGAAAATATCTTCATAATTCAGAGATTTTCTTTTTTTCTAAAGAGAGAGCGACAGTGAGAGAGAGAGAAAGAATCAACCTTCATTTAGTTTTTCCTGTGGCTTTTGTCACTCCTAAAATTCTCTGTGTGGGTGGTGCTAGGGTTCAAACTCATATACTTGTGAATGCCAGGCAAGTGTCACAACTGCTGAGCCCCTATAATTTAGAGATTTTTATTGATCTTAATGATACTTAATCTTTCCCTATATTTGCATCATATGAGTCTATCGATGAAGTTCAAACACCATGCAATAAACTTGAAAAATTAGTTAATATTTGAAAGATATTTCAAAAATCAGATCTTACTTATTATTATCTGTTATGATATGGATGTGTGATGTTAGACCAAAGCTCACATGCAAGACAATTCAAGAAAGTTTAGAGGTGAAGTGATTGGGTCACTAGCATTTTAACCTAATCAGTGCATTGATCCACTTGAATGCATTAACTAGGTGTTAACTGTAAGCAGGAAGGGTGTGACTGGAGGTAGGTCCTTAGGGGTGTGAGTTTGGGGAGTTTATTTGTGCTTTGTGAACTGAGCTTTATCTCTGCTCTCTGGTTTCCTGTTGCCAGGTCCTGAGCTGCTTTCCTCTTTTGACTGTGAAGATTGTGTCTCCCCTCCAGCCCAGAAGAGTGTAGTTAATCATCAATGGATTAAGAACTTTGAAACCATGAGCCACACATAAACTTTTCCTCCTCTAAAATTGTTCTTCTTGGGTCTTTTGGTCACAGCAGTGAAAAAAGCTGACAAACATTATCTTAATAGAGGGTGTCATAATTCACAAAACCTACCTTAATTTAAAGATCAATTAGTAGCCTTGATTAGTAGTCTCTTTTTTTTTCAAAGAAAGTTAGTATATCCTTTTATATTGTACCAAGATTCTATTTCCCACTTCTCCTGGGAAGCAAAATAATGTATAGGATATAAGAAAAGTGCTTGAACTAAGGTTGATCTACTTTTGAATTCTGACTTGACCAGAGATTGGCTGAAAGACACCAGAAAATTTGTTCAACCTTACTGATTTTGCTTTTCCCCCCATGATACAATAAGGACTAATTACATCTTACTCATAGGTAGATGTTTTTATTCATTTTAATGTAATTGGTTTATTTTAATGGATTTTATTTTATTTATTGTTTGCTTTAAGTTTACTTATTTATCTAAATAAATATTATGGCTAAAATAAGTAAACAGTTTTTCACAACTATCAGAAAAATAATAATGGCAAATAAATGAAAATTAGTGTTATTGAATTCAGAATGCCCATCCATTAATATGGAAAACAAAATTAATGTTCAAATCCCTAGCTTAATCATCTTTACCTCCCACAGAAAATGATTAATAATAGCTGGCAAATATTCATGACTCTTCATCCTTGCTTTTATCTTCTGTAAAATTTTGGAAGGATTTTTTTATATCTAGACACTGTTACTTTGAAGTTCATTTTTTTCAGTATATGCTACAACTCTTTGTTGTTTCCTGCTTCTCTTTAAGTCATTTTGACATCTTTGTTATACTAGACTGCTGTTCTGATTTAACCACATTTATCAGTCGTTTTTCATTAGTGTAGGACATTTCACTTAACTCTATTTGGTTAAAATCCTGCCCCAGAGAGGAGTGGATCAGAATTTTCAGGGATCTTTTTGAACATTGACTGTCCTGTAAATTCTGCAGTTGGTTACTTACCAGCTGAGCAGGGGAAGTAGACCCCCACAATGAGCATCACTGGCAATTATTGCATCTGATGCCACTGAGGGTATACTCCAATACAGAATGTTGAAAAATAACAGTAACAGAATTAGGAGAAATCAGTTGATTAATTAATACAAATCTTTACGTCTACATCTTAACGAAAATTTCATATTCATATCAATTGAAGGGAATGGATTCTAATTAAGAGAAATAGCTTGGAAAATAATTATTTTCATATTCTAACAATATAGGTGATATCTCCAATCCTGGAAATTTTATATATATATATATTTCTCTTCTTTTTTAAAGAGAGAGAGAGAGAGAGAGAGAGAGAGAAAATCAATTTTATTTATTTATTTTTTAATTTTTCCATCTGGCTTTTGTCTGACATTTAGTTGTATAAGTGGTGCTGGGGTTTGTTTTTGTACCTGGGTCCTCACCCTTGCCAGGCAAGTGCTCCAACTGCTGAGCCACCACTCAAGTCCCTGGAGGCATATTTTTAACTGTGAAAAATATATATCATATGACTTACCATTTTACCCAGTGGCATTAAGTATATTGTCATTCTGCAAACATCAAGAATAGAACTGTTTCATCGTCACGAACTGCAATCCTTTAGACACTGAGCAATAGATCCTTATTTACTGGTCTTCTGTCCTCTATCCCCTGGCAGCCACCACTGTATTTTCAGCCTCTATGAATTTCACTACACTAGGAATCTCCTGTAAGTGGAGTCTTATGTGTCCTCTGCATCTATGCTACTCAACCTGGCATGAGGTCTTTAATGTTTATCCACAATGTAGCACATGTCAAATTTACTTCCTTTGGGGACTGAATAATATTCAGTTGTTATATGTAGACTATATGCATTGCTATTCATTCATCCATAGATGACTGTAAGAATTATTTCCACATTTTATTGGTTTTTTTTTTTTTTGTGCTTTTATATGGGGCTGGTGATTGAACCCAGGGCCTAAGTGTATTCCAGGCAAGCACTGTACCATTGAGCTAAATCCCAGGCCACACTTTTTAACTTTGTGAATACTGTTGTTATAAATATGAGTATACAAATGTCTGTTTAATTCTTTGCTTTTGAGTATTTAGGCTATTAACTAAGGGTTATACTTTTTTTTGAGAGAGAGAGTGAGAGAGAGGGACAGTAAGAGAGAGAGAGAGAGAGAGACAGAGAGACAGAGAGAGAGAGAGAGAGACACAATTTTTTATTTAGATTTTTGTGTGGCTTTTGTTGCTCCAAGACTTCATTGTGTACGTGTTGCTGGGGTTTGAACTCTCATACTCGTGCATGCTGGGCAAGCGCTGTAACAACCTAGCCATGGCTCCAGCCCCAAGGGTTATACTTTAAATGATATTTACTTCTTGGATCAAAGACTGAAGAAAAAAATAACACTGACCTTTTTTTCTCACACTCTGCAATTAAAATGACTGATTACCTGACACAAATAGAAATCAACTTAGTGGAACCTGTTGTGACGAAGATCAGAATTAAAACATAGTAAATATCAAAACTTTCTGGGTTAGTCCTTTTGTACTGTGTCCTTTTAACACAATCCAAAAATTACTTGAATGTGACACGAATATTCAATGGGTTGACCCAGAAACTGGAACTGTCTATTGGCATAAATTGCCTGTGTTCTGAAACTTCAGGAGACCTCCCTTATTGCTCAATAGTTGCTCAAAAATGAGTCACGTTTAGATAGAGCTGGGCACAAGGGCACATGGCTGTAATTTCAATGAATCCAGAGGCTCAGGTAGGAAGATCACAAGTGGAAAGGCAGCTTCAGCAAGTTAGTGAGACCCTCAGCAAGTTAGGGAGACCCTATCTCAAAATTAAAAATAGAAAGGGCTGGGGATGTGACTCAGTGATAAAGCACCCCTGGGTTCAATTCTCAGTACAAATAAATAAATAAATAAATAAGAAATAAAAATAAAAACCAAAACAAAGCAAAAAACCAAACCAAAACAAAAAAAATCATGGGTCACATCTCCATGTTCAAGCTCATAATTTACAAGGATAACAGAAAAAAAACATAAAAACTGGCTTATACTAACCAGTTTTTACCTTCCCTGAAAGATATAATCCCTGAATATAACAGCTGAATGAAGTTGTATTTCTGTAACATATGAGGAAGAAGAAGAAGTCAACCAAGTGTATCTGTCATATTTGAGTACATAAAACCCAGACACTTCAAATAAATTATACTGATGTTATGAATACTCAAAAACTTACCTTTACCTAAATTCCAGATGATGATGCTATTTTACACTCAGTGTCGTGTAAACCTGAACTAAACTACATTAGGTTTGTTATCCATTCAGATTTAATTACTGCATATGTGCTTCTTTTTTACTTCCTTTTGAGGGGGGAAGGTTCTTATTTATTGGAATATTAACTCTGCAAGGGAAGAAGCACAGTTTGTTTGGTTTGCCTCTGTATTTCCAGAACACAATTGGAATATAATATGTTTCCTTAAAACTTCTAGCAGGTCCTTTAGCATATTAGATATACCCCTTGAAAACAGATACACTACTTTATTTTACTATCACTTATATCAGATAATACATTTATATGTGTCACTTTTCCTATAGCATATTTTTTCTTTTTTTTAATTAAGAAATTTAGTTTTGGGGGCTGAGCGGTGGCTCGGTGGTTTTGGAGCTTGCCTGGCATGAACAAGTACACAGGTTCAAATCCCAGCAACCTACATGCACAAACAACTACGTGTCAGAGCAATGAAAGCCATGTGAAAAACTCAATAAAAATTGATTCTGTCTGTCTCTCTCTCTCACTGACCTTCTCTCTTTGAAAAAAATGTAGTTGTTGTACAATCAAAAATGCTTCCAATGAAACAATATATGTATATATTCTGAAAATCTGATTTACCCCCTATAGCCCCCCCCACTAATTTCCCACCCTTGCCTCTCCATATTATCCCCCTCCCCACTCCTTTCCAATACATTTCTATGAATGCCTTAGGTTGTGTGTCACTAACCTTTGCTGGGTTTAGTACATGGGAGTTGACCACCTTTCACACTGGCCAGGGTCTAGCTCCAGCCTCCAAAGATGAGTGAAGACATTTGACCCTTGGTTCTCTGGGTTAGGCTAACTTCACTCAGCATAATTTCTTCCATAGTCATCCATTTACCTTCAAAGGCTGCAATATCATTGTTTCTAATTGCTGAGTAGAACTCCATGGTATATATGTACCACAGTTTTTGGATCCATTTATCCACTGAGGGACATCTGGGTTGTTTCCATAATTTAACTATTGTAAGTTGAGCTGATATGAACATAGATTTTGCTGTATTGCTGTAATGTGCTGATTCTAAATCCCCTGGAGAAATACCTAGGAGAGGAATAGCAGGATCATATGGTGGGCTCATCCCTAGTTTTTTGAGGATTCTCCACACTGCTTTCCAGAGGGTCTGTACCAGTCTGCAGCTCTTCATTTTATAGCATATTTTTAAAAATAATGCCCTGTATATCCACTAACATGGTAAGCTAGTATACTTTCTTCATTGATATTTCAAAGTTTCACCTAACTTCATCATTCTCATTCTTTGCAACATTTCCTCTTCCTTTTCTTACATGCTTTTTTTAAAATTTAACTTTTACTGTGAATTTTATGGCAGGCTAAAACCAAAAACTTTGGTACATATATACAATGGAATACTATTCGGCCATTAGAGAAGACGATATTATGGCTTTTGATATCAAATGGATGGAGATGGAAAGAATTTTGCTTAGTGAAGTATCCCAATCCCAGAGACTCAAGGGCCGAATGGTTTCTCTCATCTGTGGATGCTAGAATAGGGTAGCAGTAGGGTAGACGGCTAACCTAACAATACTCCACACACTTTTATGACTCAGTTTCCTTCTCCTCATCTTTAGCCCCTCCACCAAACTTTCCCCAGGATCCCTTCAAATTCATAGTCCATTATTAGCGGTCTCCAAAATATTTAGCCTTTCCTGTTATTGTTATCTTTACTCTTTGATTCCTTCCTTTCCCTGCACCTTTCCTTTGGAAAATGCACTGATTTTCCCTGGCTCTCTGGAATAGTAGTTCTCAAACTTTCTGTAATGCAGAACTTATGGGTACAGGATAAGCTTTCTTCTGTTTCTCACTTACTACTTTTACAACATCAATCTGCCCCCTTTGACACCCCATTCCATTTCCTTTGAAGCAGATGCTATCAGATTATACCACTGCTATGGTCTGGATAAGGTTTACTGTCTAAACATTGATGAGCTGGAGGCCGGGTTCCCATTTATCAGTGTAGAAATGTGGTGGATCTTCAAGAGATAGGGCCTACTGGAAGGAGCTCAATGTTTTGTTTTTGTTTTTGCAGGAACGGATGGGTCTACTGTGACTGGATTAGTTCCTGTGAGAACAGGTGGTTAAACCTCTCCAGCTATTTCTCTTGGTTTTTCTCTCTTGTACACCTGTGGCATGTTATAAGGCAGTCAAAAGGCTCTTGTCACAGTCTGGATATGTGGGGCCACCCAATCTTCAGCTTCCAGCCTTCACAACTGTGTGCTAAATAAACTTCTTTTCATTATAAAAATATCCTTTCTCAGGTATGTTTTTATACTTTCACAAATTGGACTAATGCAGCCACTCAGTAAATTTTCTTGCTACAGTCATCTACCAAAATATTTAGTGGAATATTTGAGCACTTTGATTATTGTTTTCTTTTTTTTCCACCACAGTATTCTCCAATTAGCATAACTGATGATGTACAAATACACAGGAGCTTTCTATTGCAGTAGCATTTGACAGTTGAGCACTCTCTTCCTTCATTCTTATGCGTTACATGGCTCAGGCAGCTTGCATTTTCCTAGTGCTATCACATGAGAGCAATTTTTTTTCTTTTTGATCTCTGAGTGTTGAAGTTCCAGGCCTTAGTCTTTGGCTGTTTATGTTAAACCTCATTTTCTAGATGATTTCATCTTGGTCCACAATTTAACTCTAGATCAACAATTGCAACACTCTTGCCAAAAAGTTTGCCTTCATATTGAAAAATCTTCATGAACGTAATCTACACCTATTGACTCTTGATCCCTGCCATCACAATACCTGGAAGACTTCCTTAGAACAAGAACCTAGAATTCTTGATTTCCCCTAATGCACTATGTAGAATCTGTTAGAAAATCCTATTTGCTCCCCTTTTGACTTCCTTCTCAATAATTCCAAAGCCCACTCCTGTGGTAGATGCCATGATAGCATTTTGTCTAGACTAATACTGCATTAGGCTCAGTTTTTACACTTGCTTAAAAGCACTGTTACAAACATACAATCTGTATCCACATGGTATCATGAACTTTATATTGGATTATGTCATATCATTTGGTCAAAATTATTCAAAGAATTTTTTCCAAGAAGAAAAATATCCCAAGCCAAGCATGGGGGCACATGTCTGTGATCCCAGCAGCTCAGGAGGCTGAGGAAAGAGAATCCTAAATTCAAAGCTAGCCTCAGCAATTTGGTGAGGCTCTAAACAACTTAGTGAGAATTTGTCTCTAAACAAAAAAATGTAAAAAGAAAACGGGGGGCCTGGGTATGTGGCTCAGTGGTTAAGTGCCTGTCTGTGATAAATCCTGGTATAAAAAAAAGGAAAAGAAAAGAAAATATCACATAGTGTATCCCTAGGGCACATATCTCAAATCCAACCAGCCTTCCTTAGTCCTAGGGTCTCTTCACCTCCTTCTAGCTTTAGGACTTTATACTGCAATACTTCAAATGCTCCCTCCCTCAGAATACAAAAATATTTTTTCCTTTATTTACATTATCAAATTGTTTTTCTCCTCAGAGGGTTTTTTTAAACTTTCTACTTGAAAACAGCACCACTCTCAAACTTTGTTCTTTTTTTTTTTTTTAGGGCTGAGGAACGAACTCAGGACTTTGTGCGTGCTAGGCAAATGCTCTGACACTGAGCTAAGTCCCCAACCCTTCAAACTGTGTTCATATTTCAGAATTTATCACTACCTGACTTTATATTAAATAGCTGATTTTACTTATCTATTCCTATCTTACAAAAGTTCATTTGCATTTTTAGCTTTTGTTCTTTGTTTGATTATTTTTAATTGTTCTGTGTCCAAAGAGCATTCAAAAATATCTGTTAGCAAAATGTTTGAACTGAATCAATTAATTGCTAACTGGAATAAAATATAAAATAAGGTAAAAATCAGCAACAAGGACTGCTATTGGAATTGTAAGTTGGATGTAATATGATTGACAAATTTGTGGAACATTTTTATTTAAAACTAGTGAACAGAAATCATCATTTGGCACTGCAGAAAAACTATTTCTACAAGCACAACACACACATCTTTTTTTTTTTCTTCTGAGAGTCTTTTATAGGGGATAAAACTTCTTGTTAGAAAAACTCTAATCATGGTGCTTCCGGTAGGAGGATGAGAAGGGAACTACTAGAGGCAACCAAAATAAATTTACCAGGGGTACTCAGGATTTGGGTTGGTCTATTTCCAGCTATTAAAATGATTGATACTTAAGCTGGGCACAGTTGCACATTCCTGTAATCCCAATGGCTCCAGAGACTGAGGCAGGAGGATTATAAATTCAAAGTCAGTTTTAGCAATTTAGTGAGGCCTTAAGGAACTTAGGGAGATCCTATCTCAAAATAAAAATAAACAAGTAAATAAAATGGACAATGGACTGGGGATGTTGCTCAGTGGTTAAGCACCCCTGGGTTCAATCTTTAGTACAAAAAAAATTAATAACTTCAAAAAAACCTCTATTATTGATAATCTAAAATGTATAGCATATTAATTCATTTAATATACAATTGTAATGAAAATATTGCAACTATTTGAACTGCGAACCATTTAAAATATCCAAATAACATTGAATATCATCAACTTTAGTCTTAAATATTATATTTAAAAAATTCTAAGTAGTTTAGCCAAAATTTTCTGAAATAGGAAGCTTTTTTGAACTTTCAGTTAGGTACAAAAATTAGTAGTGTTATTTTCTACATTAATTTAACCAGTGACCAAGTTTCTAAAACTGAAGAACAAAATTATTAAAATTTTTTAATATTATTTCATCATTTATAAATCAGTGATTTTGTATTTGCCAATTGAAATTCCATTTGAGAATCTGGAGCTGTCCTGAATTAAACCTACTAAAGGAATAAAAAGATACCAGGAAAACAAACATTTTAGCATATTATTAAATATAAAACATGCAATTTGTTTTCATTGTTTAGTAAAAATAAAAATGAAGTTACTTCTATAGTCATATCATATAAATAATCTGTATCATATTTTAGATAATTAAACTCATATAACTGCAAGTTTCGGGCTTTTGTTTATACAATTTGATTAAGCACATAGTTAATAGAAACTGTGTGGATACAGTCTCTATAAGCAAAACTGAACCCTTTGCTTATATTTCAGTGTTATGACTGAGTATATTTCCCTCTTACCTTCACTCTGAGCACAGAAGCAAACATTCTGGCATCTTCAGATACACCTCCAATGTAGAATTTTTTCTGAAACACTGGGGGGTGATTATTTTCATCCTGAATCTCAATGTACACTTTAGCTGTATTGCCTGGAAGACAAGAAATAAAACATTTCTATCGGTGGGTATTCATTAGAAAAACAAATGCCCTAGGGTAAACACCATACATTAAAAAAAGAAAAAAAGAATGGGAATAACTTACATCAGAATGTCCTTCCTAAATGGATGGCTAATCCCCAGAAATCCAAAGGACACAATAATAATGCTTTTTGTATAATAATATTAAATAGCACTATTTCTTTTCAATACAATGTCCTGGTATTTTATTTTAATTGATTCATTGGACATTAAAGTACTGAGCACTGAAATTTATTTATTAGGTACTGGGGACTGAACCCAGAGGCACTTTACCACTGAGCTACATCCCCATATCCCCAGCCCTTCTTACTGTTTTTATTTTGAGTCTGGGTCTTGTAAATTGTTTAAGACCTCACTAAGTTGATGAGGTAGCAAACTTGCGATCCTCCTGCCTCAGCCTCCAGAACCACAGGGATTATAGCTGTGGACCACTGTACCTGGCTTACTAATTTTAACAAAAAGACTCAATGGTTCATGTTCACAAGCACTTCACACACGTTGACAATTATAATAAAGTGGCACAAATAGAAAACTGCTTATGAAATGACAGATACTTCCATAAATTATGTTTTATATATATATAATATATATATATAATATTCTTATATATAAAATTAGCAATTATATTCTCCTAGCTTTAAAGGACAGTATAGTATTTTAATATTAAGAGCAACAGTTGGATGAATTTCTTACTTCTACAAAAGGGAAAATAAATTTTATCATGCATTAGAGATTATTTGTATTAGAGATTAACATTCTCTGAAAACATGCAGCTGAAGAGATAATTATATGATTTATAAATGCTACATTTTGTCATTTAAGTCCTAGAAAACATACCATAAAGAATACATTTTAGCCTCCAGTGTTAGAACCACCTCCACATTATACTTTTAGTGAGAAATTGGTGTTTGTCACTATTACAAGGATGATATTTCTGATATATAGAAGAATCTGATGTGTATAAAAATTGTCCAAACCACATAAAATGGGAAATAAGTTTATTAATTCTGCAAAAGTAGATTCCAATAAGGATGCTAACATGCTGTTGAAGGAAACTTTTCTGATGCATTTTAATTATTACCAATATACGGCAATTGATATACAGTTTATTAGAAATATCCTTATTTTGGTATTTTACACTGTAATGCCTCCTCTCAGGCTTTCAGTAATTAATACCAGTAATTAATACCAGTAAGCAGGTCAATATTGGGCATACAGGATGTCTGTGTTGATTGAATAAATTACTGAGTAATCTACCTTCTTGGATTAGTAAGAGACAGGAAAAAAGGTAGGAAGGAAAGAAGGGAGGGAGGGAGGAAGAAAGAAAGCCATTTTTTTTTCTTTTTTTCTTCTTTTTCTGCATAAGACAGTTAACCCTAAGCTTTTGCCCATGGCCTATTGCTACTCATTTCATTTCTGTCTTCTTCATCTGTTTCTCATAATTCTTGAACTGGAAGAACAAGAGTATCGGAAAAAAAAAAAAAAGTGCTCGGTCAAGGCAGAATCAAGGGTACCAGCAGGGAAGAATGCTTATTTCTGATGATGCTTCTCTGTTTTTCAGTGTTCAGGTTCTGAATTGCACTTCAGTTAGCCACTGTCAATCATAGTTTATCCAAAATAAAATCTGTTTTTTTATTAGCAGCATACCATTTTAACCACTAGAATCAAAGAAGCTAACCACTAGAATCAAAGAAGCTAACAGTTCTAAATTTAATATTTAAGAAGAATGAGGAATCCTAAACTATATCACCATTCTGAGAACATATTTTTTTATCTGTCATTCAGAAATGCATAGAATTGAAGTCTGCTGTGCCATCTGGAACTCTACATAAGATAGAGGTCACACAGTGAGTTCACAAAATAAAAGTATGATACTTCAAGTATTTAAATCAACAGTCACTCAATTGTACATTCCACCTTTTAATTATTCATTCAAACATTCCATATATCCTTTGAGGGACTGCCATGCATTAGCCACTCTAGATATCAACCATGAGGAATAATATGTAAAACATGATGTGAAAACATAAAGAATTCATACCAAAGTTAGCATGGAATAGAAGACTCTTAATAATCTCACATGGCTATCTATTTCTGTTCTAAATGCTCTCTGAACTTCATCACCATTGACAGCTAATATGAGCAGTGTTGTGGGTATGACTATGTGTACATGCACAATCTCCTTCCTTCCCGTACATACACCACAAACCTTAGACAAGCCACAGTATGAGTCATTTTTAAGATATCTTGAAGTCTTTCTAGAATTTGTAAGGTTGAAGGAATAGGAAACAGGGCAGTTTATATCAATTGCAAAAAATATATATACAAAAGAAAAAATTATTTGTATTTAGGTAGGTAGTTTTTAAATATACTTTTATACCCAAAACCAAAAGAAGAATTAATATTTCACTGAGAAATTTCTAAAACTGTCTAAGTTTTTATAAACTCTTTGGAAGCTGGGACTATATAGAGAGAAAATGAGAATAAAGAATAAAAATCTGCTTATCTAAACTACAACAGGAAAATATGTAGGTAATCTGACTGAAATTAAAACAGTCCCATGAAAGTGCTTTTATATATCCATAGTTGAAAACATTCTTCACCTTCACCTCATGAAAGCATGAAATAATTAGAAATAATCTGAATGCAAACTGAGAAATCCCATTTCCATAAAATTGAACACTGATATCTTCAAATGACACTATTAAAGCAAACTGGATTTTCACTAATATGGAAAGAGGTGATTATGATATAATCCACATGTTGGAATCACATATAAAGTACATCTAATTTATGATGCATCTACAAGTTGGAATATGATGAGGTCATTAAAATGATGTTTTAAAAGAATATTCAATTAAATAAAAACATTTTGGATATAATTATAAGTGTAAAGAGAAAGCCAAATATTTCAAATAGAGAATGCATTATTGAAATTTGTGTGTGTGTGTGTGTGTGTGTGTGTGTGTGCATACACAGTAAAAACATTTGGAAAAAATGCAAATTTTTACAAAGTAAAAAACATGGAATTACAGATTATTTTAATTTTCTTCATTATATACTTTCTCTAATTTTATATAAGCTATACATTAATTTTCTAAGTAAGCAAAAGTTAATATTAAGTTAGAAGACTAGAATGTTAAAAATGACCCAGAAATTATAAAACAATGCAGGCAAAAATGAAAATCACCTTGAAATAAACCTCACTGGGTCCTTTCTCTCCCTTTTCTAAAGTATTATGTTTGTCATCTAAAGAGCCTGGAAATATGTGGTTTAAATCTTTCCTTTCTCTGCATCAAGAAACCCTAGCTGAAAACATAAACTTTTTTCCCAAGGGAATAAAATGAGAATTTGATTTTTAGTTTGCTTTTTTGTAAAAAGAAATTTTTTTTCAGGTATATACTATGTATTTGTGATGATTTAACCACAAAGGAATGACAGAACAGAGAAGTAATTGTACAAAATGCAATAGAATCATCTACATATCTTTGTTTAGCCAATTAGTCATGCGGCGCACAAAGTATTAAATAATTATATTCTTGCAGAAATTTTAGAAGCAATTTAAGATGAAGCAATTTAATTACAACTATTTAATGACATGAACCTGTTAAATGTAGCTTTTGGAAAGTACTTAATGAATACTTGTTCACAGTTCTAGGCCATTAAATCTAAACATTTTATTTAATTCACTGAAAACAATTTTTGAAGCAGTATAGTTTTGTAAATTTTGAAAGTTTGGGCAATCAGCTATTTATACTTTGGGCTCCAGTCAGTAAAAATGGAAATTAAATTTTTCATTATGATAGAAAGTAAAAATTGAGCACTATAACTTTTAAATAATAGGCCAGTCTTAATACAGTACCCCACATCTCCTACCCAAGCATGGAAGTCAAACACATTTGGGTCCTAATATTAATTTTCAAAAGGTAACTTTTGTGTATGTGTACGTATGTTTTGTTGTTGTTGTTGTTATTGTTGCTGTTTATTTTGGGGGGAGTTTTGTTTTGTTTTATTTTGTCTGGCCACTAACATTCCTTCCTTCTTTATTTTGGCCATAGAATTTCATTTTCCCTCCTGAGTTACTATCATGTCCACAAACCTGTATTAGTAATGTAAATTACTGTATTTTCCACTTGACCCCTGGCTCAATGATTCAACTAGGCCAAGAAGATTCCCTTCCCTTCAGTTTCTTGATTTTTAAGCTATCACTTGCTTCAGTGTCAGTGACTCCAGCTGTCTTGATATCATTGCCTCAGAAAACTCTGCACTTGAGTTTCTAATATTGTTGAATTTCTCTGGTCTTTGTCCTTCCTTAGATCCTATTCATATTTTCTTTGATTATGCAAACTAACAAGTGTTCTGCTGGCAAATCCATCTTAGTATTAGTCAGTATAAAGTGGTTTCTGTTGTTTCCAATTAATTATTCAAGAGCAGTTGGGAATGACCAATGTATTCCATAGCAGTGAAAGGGGACTATATCTCCCTACATACAGAAAGAGATTAGATTTTTCATGTCACTGAAGGTCATTATACAAAGCAAATCTTCTATTCTGGGTTGCATAATTAAATTTATATTGACCACTATTTTGGAGATAATGTTTAGAATTTTGTATACATAATATTTGGTTGTCAATCAAGATAGGGGAATCCAAATTTAAAGACACCAAAATAGCCTGATTGCTCTCCTACATTTCACACCCCTACAACCACTGGCTATTTAGAGAATTCAGAGGAATAATAATAGTAGTTTTTAATGAGCATTTCCTTTGTCCCCATAAGTTAACTTTGTAAACATTATTTTGGTTAAAATTCTCACTGTCTCTCTATATAGCATAATTACCCTAATAAAAAATTGAGAATTCTAGAATTTAGAAAAATTAGGAAACATCAAAACCAGAAAAATTAGGAAAGGTCCATGCTTATACAGTAACTAAAGTCAGAAATGGTGAACAAATAATTGAATATGAATCGTTCAGCATTTGCTTTTTCTTTGCTGTTCTATTCAGATAATTTTGAATAGGAATAATTTTATTGTTAAATCATCACAATTATAAAATGTTTTCTAATAGGGTTTTTTAATGGCACATCTTCTTTATGGTTGTAAATTTATGGAATATCATCTAACAGGAATTGCCCATGAACAAAATTTAGCCACTAGACTGGTTGGAGTGTCTCACTTTCTTGTGCATTTTAATAAATCATAAAACTTAAACACAGCAATCTTTGTCTCAGAATCTTGATGGTAAGCATAGGCTGTAAATAATTTTTTTAAAAGGCCACAGACTACAAAATGGAAAGTGCCAGCATTTAAAATAATGATTTCCTTTGAGCTGCTTCTCTAATTATTTTTAAGATATTACATGGAGGATTAATTAGGTACAAGATACTACAAGGGTAAAAACAAGAACAAAATTGATTAATTGACCTTATAAATGTTCCTAGGAATAAAAAAAATGAATTAGATTAGAAAGAATTGACTACTTCTCTTGTTTTTTAAAGAATGATTAGAAAGAACGACAAGCTAAATTTATGTTTCTTATCTCTGAATTAAAAAATTCTCCGATTCTGCCTTTGAATTGACATAATGTGAACTAAATTGAAATGCATGCCTCATAAAAATGTAACCATTAATGAAATCAGAAAATGTTTAAGAATAATTTTTAAATTTGTGTATATTATAAAGATAAAATCAGGAAATTCCTTATCTATGCATACCATTTTCCTTCCTAAGGATTGGTTTAGCTATTCTGGGTCTCTTTTTTTCCTAAATGAATATCATGACTACTTTTTTTAATTCTGTGAAGAACGTTTTTGGAATTTTGATGAGTATTGCATTGAATCTGTGTAGCACTTTAGGTAATGTGGCCATTTTGATAATATTAGTTATTCCTATCCAAGAACATGAAGGTCTATCCATCTTCTACAGTCTTCTTCAATTTCTTTCTTCAGTGTTCTATAGATTTCATGGTAGAGGTCCCTCACCTCTTTTATTAGATTGATTCCCATGTACTTTCTTATGCTATTATGAATGGAGTAGTTTTCCTAATTTCTTTCTCAGTAACTTCATCATTGGAATAAAGAAATGTGATTGATTTGTGAATGTTGATCTTATATCCTGATACCTTGTTGAATTCATTTATGAGCTCTAGAAATCTTCTAGTTGAGTTTTTTTCGGGTTTTCTAAACATATAATCATGTCATCAGAAAACTGATATTTTGGGCTCTTCTTTGCCTATTTGTATCTATTTAATTTCCTTCTCTTGCCTAATTGCTGTGACTAGAGTTTTAAGGGCTATGTTGAATAGAAGTGTTAAAAGTGGGCATTCTTGTCTAGATCCTGTTTTTAGCAGAAATGCTTTCAATTTTTTCTCCATTCACAATAATGTTGACCTTAGTTTATCATAACTGGCCTTTACTAGGTTGTGATAAGTTTCTTCTATTCCTATATTTTCTAGTGTTTTAAACAGGAATGGGTATTTTACCCTGTTAAATGCTTTTTTCTGCATCTATTAAAATAATCAGGTAATTCATGCTTTTAAATATATTTATGTGGTGAATTACATTTGTTGACTTCCATATTTTAGAATAACCTTGCATTCCAAGGATGAATTCCACTTGGTCATGGTGTACTATCTTTTTAATGTATTTTTATATGGGATTTGGCAATATTTTACTAAGGATTTTTGAATCTATGTTCATCAAGGATATTGTTCTGAAGTTTTCCTTCCTTGATTTATTTTTGTCAGGTTTTGGTATCAGGGTGATACTGGTTTCATAGAAGAGTTTGTTAGACTTCCCTGCTTTTCTGCTTCAGAGAATAATCTGAGGGGCATTGGTATTTGTTCTTCAAAAATCTTGTAGAAGTTATCTGAGAATCCATCCAGTGTTGGACTTCTCTTTGTTGGAAGATTTTTATGGCTGCTTCATTTCATTACTAGAAATTGATCTGTTTAAGTTTTCTATTTCCTCCTGTTTCAGTTTGGGCGGTTCATATGTATGTCTCTAGGAATCTGTCCATATATTTAGTTTTCTAGTTTTTTGGAGAACAGATTTTCAAAATAGTCTCTGATGATCCTTTGTATTTCAGAAATGGCTGTTGTGATGTTTCCTTTTTCATTTTGGATTTCAATAATATGATCCACTGAGCTTTTTGATGTCTGTTCAGTCTCATATAGAGACAAAGTCACATTGCCTCTGGAAATTTGATGGTTCTTCTTTTTGACAGTAGATAGCTGATCTGAATTAACTCAGTCCCTCAAACAGCACTTCATGATACAAGCTGTTGAGATTCCCTGGCTCTCCTGCTTTAAGTAGATCATTTCCTTAACCAAAAAGACTACCATGTTATAAGTCCCGTAATTTTCTTCCCTTACTCTCATTTCCATACACCCACTTAATATGTAGAACAGTCCAGTTTTGTGTCCCTAGCTGTGAGACACTTCTGTTTTGTGTTCAGGTACATAGAGACTGTCTTTGTGGATTATAGTTCATATCACTCTGGATTAAGAGATAAAATATATCCTTTCTTTATTCCTTTCTCTTCACGACTGACTGGTCATCAAGACCGATCAACTTTTTCTTTTGTACATGTCCCATATTCTCAATATCTTACTGCTCTAATACAAGTTCAGGTCTAGCCTATTCCTTTCATCATTCACTTTATCTTTTTCCAAGATAAAGCACATGCTGGACTAACATTTTTCATATTGCTGAGAAAAAATGAAACTATAATTATTCATTCTTTATATCAGTATTTCAAATAGTTTGAAAGGAATAAAACAAACAAAAATACAGGGAACATTCTAAATATTCAGATTTCCATTTCATATATCCAGATAACTTATTTCAGTGGATTTATGGAAAAAGCATGAAAATTGTAGTTTTAAACAAGCATCTAAAATGAGTATCAAGTAGTTCAAAGACCCATATGTTATGAAATTAATTTATGACATCTTTTACTCATTTTCTTCCCAGTTCTTTTTTTCACCTTTTTTTTTTCACTAGGATACTCATTATTCTCCAAGCACCATAACAATCCTCCCCGCAAGGTTTTGCTTCTAAAATTCTCCTTGAATCCATTTGCCCTCCTGCTCTCACCTACCCTAATCAGAGTGGATCAACTTATACACAACCAGTTATTATTTAAAGTATTCATTTCCTATCACAATTGAGAAACTAATCCACTCTGGAATCTCTTCTCATCAGTCTTAAATCCTGCATGTCTGTCTCTCATATCTCAGTTGGCCACACATATCTCCAGGCAACTACTTATTTTTGTACTCAAGTGTCAGCATCTCCACTAGAATGCAAACTCCTTACAATGATGCATAGATGCAGATAATTGAGAAAATGCTATGCCTATCAAGTATTAAATACATATTTGTTAAATTAACATTCGTTATGATACTTATGACATGAAAACAATGTTTCAGAGACCATATTTCAGGAAACAAAATCACATTAGTTATGTCCCCAAAATAAAAGGCATGTACATTACCCTGACTATTCATAATTAGTATTAAGGATCTAGTCTTAGTTTAGAAGTAATAATAAATAGAAAATTACCCAGAAGACTTTTAACATTCTATTTACTATAATCTAAGATAATAGCAAGATATCTCACTCTAGGATCAAAAAAGAAAAACCCCCTCCACCCTGCTCCTCCACTTTTTTTTTTTTTTTTGTACTAGGATTCAGGGACACTTAACTACTGAATCATATCCCCAGCCACTTTTTGTTTTGAGACAGCCTCTTGCTAAGTTTTTTTTGTGCCTCACTAGTTGCTTAGGCTGGTCTCAAATTTACAAAACTCTTCCACAGGCTACCAAATCACTGGGATTATAGGTGTGTACCAGCATGACTGGCAGACCCAGTAACTCTTGGTGCACATATTTGCCACATTTTTTTAATAATTTTTTATTTTTTTTATTTTTGAACAACCTTACAAGATTTTAACAAAATAATATAAAATGTGTATATATTCTGGATATTGCAATTATCCCCAGGAGTGCCCCCCCAATTACCCTCCCTTATCCCTCCCTTCCCCGTCCCACTATATCTCTAAAAAAAGTATTAGATTGTAAAGCATTACATCTTATCTGGATTTAACACATGCTAATAGACCAACTTTCTCACTGTCCAGGGTCTAGTCCCCACCCCAACAGATGAGCGGAGACAATCGACCCTTAGATCTCTGGGTTAAGCTGATTTTACTCATCATGATCTCTTCCATAGCCATCCATTTACTTTTGAAGGCTGCAATATGATTGTTTCTAATTGCTGTGTAAAATTCCATGGTATAAATGTACCACAGTTTTTGGATCCATTCTTCCAGTGAGGGACATCTGGGTTGTTTCCATAGCCTAGCAATAGTAAATTGTGCTGCTATGAACATCGATATTGCTGTGTCACTGTAATGTGCTGATTCTAAGTCCCCTGGAAAGATACCCAGCCACATTTTTTTTAATACACTAGATTCTATTGTTTTCCTTTGTATTTAGGATTTTATTATTAATTTATATGTTTAACTATTCAAATGCTTTTGTAAGGCATATACAATTCATAGTTCATGAGAGAAATTATAAAATTATGATGCTATTAATTATTCCAGGTAAATATTACAAAAGTTTTTTCCAAAATTATTCATGACAAGATATGATTCAATGAAATACAATCTTTCATATAAAGTGTTATAAAGGAAGCTTGTTGGTCTGGAGGTTCAGCTCATTGTTACATAGAGTAAATGCTTAACGTGTATTGCACTGTGTTTAAACCCCATCAGCAAAACAAAAACATCAGTAGAAATACAAAGATAAAAAAAGAGGAATACATCATATGAAAGCAATACTTTGAGAGAAAACATTATCACATGGAAACAACATAATACAAGACAAAATTCTGTATCACGCATGCAAAGACATTTTCAAAATTCTTCTCTGAAATATAACTTCATCTCTATAATGATATCTATACAATCCTCTCTTTCAGGATCCACTTCAAATTATCTTCTTTGATCACCCACACAGGACCCGTGATCCCATCATGAAAACTCAGACAATACAAGATTGTGTAATATTACATCTTTGCTTTGAGAAGAAATCATTGACCAGATGTAATGTTCTCCTTATGACCAAGACCATATATCACAAAGTTACAAAAATTGGATGACTTTTATGCTGAGTTATCTCCAATAATTGGGAGTTCATCAAAAAAAAAAACAATGAAGGACATTTTAAAAAGAGAGAACTGTGTAAACAAAGACGTTAAACTATAGTTATTCCTTGAAGTAAAGTGAAATTTTCTTTCAACAACTCAATCAATATGCACATTGAGAAAAGCAGTGACCTTGAAGATGTGTAGCAGGATTGAAGAGGCTCACTGAAGTTGACAATGAACCTTCTGAAAGTTCAGTCCTATTTACATTCCTTTTCATGGCATTTTTCCTTGCAGTTCTTTTTAAATTATTATTATTATTTAAGCATAATGCTGAAATTTAGTTTTTACCAGTTAATGTGATTTCTTTTTTTGAATTTGTTTCCTTTCAACAGAGAATCAGTAAGTTCCACTTATTGAACATTTAACTAAGAGAAAAATATTTCACTATCCATTTGTAATACCAAGTAAAATAAGTAAAAATAAAAATACCAAGTAAAAAAAGTAAAAAAAGAAGCCACACTCAATCTTCAGCAAATTACTAAAAGACTACTATTGCTTTATAGTTAAGACATGAACTTATTTAACTAACCACACACTGAATGGCCAATGCTGGAATACATAATCAATAATAAAAAATATATTTTAGCATAAAATTCTGATAATTTCCCATATTTTCTATGGCTAAAATGCCTTTTATACTTGTGTTATCCAGATAATTGTTTCAATTTTCTATTTCTGGAAATTCTGATATTTCAATTACATATATAATTTAACAGATTTTAGGCCTGTGCTACTTTCATATGCTAACTGCCTCTACTGAAGTAGGAGATATTCCTGAAGCAAGAAGCATAGATATTTCATTGTGTGGTCCTGGAACCTCATGATTAATCACATAATTGTTGCTCTGTGAAACAGCATGTAGGTTTACAAAAATATTTGATATTCAATACATGAACTTGACTATGAATGCCATTTTAAATTGGGATTAAAATAGCTTAGAAAAAACTTGTTATTGGCCTGCAGGTATAGCTCAGTTGTGGAGTACCTTCCTAGAACATGTAAGGTCCTGGGTTGCATTTCTAGCACTGCCAAAAGTAAAGAAGAAAAAAGAAAATTCAAGGTTTTAACTATATATTACCTATATTAATTAGAAAAATGTTCTCCAGAAGGAAAAAAAAAATATCTCCACTTATGGTTTAGGATGTATGGTGTCCCCCAAAAGCTCATATGTGAGACAATGCAACTGTAGTAAAAATATAGGATGTTGATCATTCCTGGCATTTCAGGATGGAAAACATATCATGTAACCTGCTTCAGCATTGTTATTCAACTTATATGAAGAATGTTTTTCCAAGCGAGTCAATAATGAGTAAGCAGTCATTAGCATTATTCCTCACAGACTTTCTGTTTGAAACCAGAAAAGTCGAGTAAATGAAATGTATTACAAGTTTGTACCCTAAAGCAAAACCATGCAATGAAATCAATAGCATTTGAGCTGTTTTATCACCAGTTTAAGCTTTATCTTAATTGCTCTGTCATTTATTCTCGATTGAAAGTCTAGTTATTGAATCAAAATACAATGACATATTTATAAAAAGCTTTGGTTTTCTCTTTCGCTTTTGAAGATAATTATAATTTTACTATAAAGCAAAAATTGCCACTTCATTTACAGAATTACATGAATCAATGTAAGCCGTAAAGTTGCATGTTATTACTTTTGTACTACATAAAACTAAAAGAATGGGGATATCTTTGTGGCAAAAATACTGTTGTTAAATTTCTGTAGAGCTTTTTTGGATCCAGGCTCCCTAAAACTCTTTGGGACAAATGGCATTTTACTATGTGAATACAGGAGAAATTGAGTTGTTTGAGGAGATAAAGCATTGAAGTGGTCTGGGGAAATAAAACACATGAAAAATAACAAAAAAAAAAAAACCCCACATAATTTTGAAATAATGTAGTAGAAATATCCATGCAGTCACATCTATCTTTCCTTGGCAAAATGAAGATAATAATCATTTAATCAAAATTAGTCATCAATCTGGGAGCCAAGAAAGAAAATGTTGATACCAGTCTGAATAAGACTAAGAATTAAATGAGAGGAAAAATTAAATCTGGGAAGTCTAGAAGATCAGAGCATTCATAGTAAATGAGGAAATAGGAATCCCCACTTTATTCCTGGCTTATTGGATAGAGAGAAACCCCCCTCCCCGAGGTTTTCAGAGTAGTCCCTTGCAATATCAATGGCTGTGAGCTCCTAAGCATATTCCTTGATTAAAGCAGTACATTGGCTCCATGTGTAGTAATGACTGCCTAAATGATTATAAAGAAAAGGCTACAGGGCCAGGGTTGGAGAGGTGGGATGGACCGAGCAGGTGCTTAGTTAGCAAAGTCAGATATCATGTGGATTATATAATGGTACAGATGTTGCATGCTGATATGCAAGACCCTTTACAATCTGGCCTTGACTTTCCAGGGTCACTCATAAATTGGACAAATTTCCCTGTTTCTTCTTTATTAATCTCCCTTTCCTCAGTTCATTGGCAGATTTTTTTATTTAAACGAATCAGTTTTGCCACTATCTGACCTTGACATTGAGGAGGAACTTTAAGCAAGATGTATAGAAAAGTTTCTGCTTAAATATTACTATTGTGAGAGGCTGGAGCCATGGCTCAGTGGTTACAGTGCTTGCCTGGCATGTGTGAGGATGTGAGTTCAAACCCCAGCACCACATACACAATGAAGTATTAGAGCAACAAAAATCACATGAACAACTAAATAAACTTGATTCTCTCTCTGTCTCTCTCACTGTCCCTCTCTCTCTTTAAAAAATATATCTATTACTCTTGTGAAATGTTTGAACACTCTCTGGGTCAGCCCTCTGTTTAAAACCAACGTTGCCAATGGGGGAACTTTCAGGCTCTGTGTTCTCATGCAGCAACTTAACTTTGGTAGTGCATTTCAAAAACTGCAGCTTGACACATTAGGATGAATCCAGAGCTGAACTCTAGGTTTTGCCTCTGGCATTGTCATTCCACATTCAAGTAATCTGCTGAACAGGATCTAAGAAAACTAGCATTCACAAGGGACAGGAATCCGAACCTTTGGCAATATTTCTGGAAGTGTTAACTTATTTAGATGAGACTGCAATTCCCCTTGCTGCAGTCAACATAACCACTGTTGCTCCATCTTTTTCCCTCTAGATTGATCTAATTTGGCTTCAAACATGAATTTACTCTGTCCTGAAAACATGCACATAGTATTTTCACTGTAATTTCCAGCATTGAATCTGAGATGAAAGGTATATATGTATGTTTCACAAAAGGTGTATATATAGATCCTTACACAAAAGATGTATGTGTGTGTGTGTATGTGTGTGTGTATATTTACATATACATATATATATGTTATATCTTAGTTTTGGAGGGGATGACGTCATTGTAGAAAATAATTCAAGTACGATTATCCCTCCAAAGTTATTTTCTGAAATTTTCTGAATTTCCATTTACTTTATTAGTTTTGATTTTATTTTGAGTAAAGCTTTTAGAACACTCTGTTTTAATATCCTGCTTAATATATATCTATTTCTTATGTAGCTCTGTACAATTTTAAAATGACTGTTTTGTACTTGTATAAAATCTTTCTATAAAATGTTATGCTTTTCATCATTTCAAATATCAGCTTACAGTGTTTGGAATTGCCCTAATAAAATCTCCTCTGCCCACTCTTCAGGATAGGACTCAAAGGTCAAGCCATTTGAAAGACTTCAACCAAAGGGTTCTTCAGGATATCAACTTGGATTCTTAGCCTCTGTTTCCTGCAAATCTATTACAGTACCCAGCATATTACAGACACATAAATAACTGTCCAGACAATGCATAGTGAGGTACCCAATTGGTCCTGGGTCAATGATCAGGGATGTGCTGAGCCTAGAGTTTGTTGTCTAGAGAGGAAAAAAAAAGGGTATCATATCTGTGATTGCTGGGATACATTTTTTTAACCTTATCTGTTTATATTAGTAATAGTCAAATAAGTTAGTAGACAAAATTACTTAAATATTCTTTGTTTACTTTTGAATTACTATGAAAATATGCTCTTTGAAAACACTTTCTGACATTTTTAAAATTTTTTTCATCATATATTCATTCATTTGTTCATATATTTATATATTTTCCACTACTTCCAAAGATGACTAATGAAATTTAAATGATAAAACTAGCAGTTAAGAAAGGAAAAATATTTCTAGAAGCCCTGAATGAAAAATCTAAATCAAGTGAGAGAACATTTGATGGGTCACATACAGCCCAAGCCACTTTTAGTCATGCGGTTTCACAGGAGTACAGGCACACCCTTCTGTTTGCACATTGCTTTTAAGCTACCACAGAACTGAGTACAGTAATGGAAAAAGAAATCATATGGCCATAAAACCAAAAATATCTATATTTGGAACATGATAGTGAATCAACCCAATATTTTGAAAACCTGTAACTAAGCCTCCCCCCAAAATTAAACTTTCTTTCTGTGATTCCTTTGTGAACTGGACCTTAAGCAAATATTTGAGAGGGAGAAATTTCTCTTTACAGCTCAATTTTGACTAACATATACCAAAGAACTAAAACAAAGTAATTAGTGTGTCTAGGAATGACTAAAAGTGGATGCTACATCACACAAAGATCATCAAATAATCAAAGAAACTTAATGTCTAAGAAAGAAGTGAACAGGGCCTAAAATTTATTTATGTAAAAAAAGGAAAATTGAGAATAGCCTAGATATAATCAAGACTTCAGATCTAACTATAGATTTACTAAAATAAATGACACAGAGATAAATATAAAACAATCTCGTCACAATGCAGTTATCAAAATCCAGGCTCCAGAAAATTTCTGAAATAAATAAATATCAAGGGGAATCAAAGAACATCTAAAAAGTTGTGCCAGAAGACCACTAGAGAGAATAAATAAATTCAACAAAGTAGTTTGTTACAAAATCAGCAAACAGAAAATGAATTGCCTTCCTATACAAAAAATGAGGAAAATAATCATATTAATAATAGCCATAAAAATAAATAAGATATGTAGGAATAAATCTAACCAAGGGGATAGATAACTCTACAATGAAAACTATTGAACACTGAAGAAAGAAACTGAATGACACAAGACTATGGAAAGATCTCTCACATTCATACATAGGCAGAATTAATATTGCTAAAATGTCCATATTATCAACGCAATATGCAAGTTCAATGTAATTTCCATCAAAATACCAATGAGAGTCTTCACAGAATAGGAAAAATAGTCCTAAAATTCATTTGGAGGAATAAAAGTCTAAGAATAGCCAAAACAATTTTAAGACAGAGCAAAATTGAAGGCATCATGATAATTAGCTTCAAATTATACTACAGAGCTAGAATAATAAAAAGTGCATGGTACTGGAATAAAAGCAAATAAATAGACCAGTGGTACAGAATAGAAGCCACAGAGAGAAACTTACAGAGATGCAATCATCTGAACCTTAATGCAGGATCCAAAAACACACTTTGGAGGAAAGGCAGCCTATTTTACAAATAATACTGGGAAAACTGGTTATTCACAGGTAGGAGAATGAGATTAGATCCTTATTTCTCTCTATTTGCATGCACCAATATCAACTACACAAATATCCATTTTGAATGGACCAAAGACCTAGGAATTAGACCAGAAACACTGCAACTCCTGGGTGAAAATGTAGGGTCATTACTCCAACATATAGGTGCATGCAACCATTTTATCACTAGGACTCCAAAAACTTAGGAACTAAGAAATAATAAATGGGGTGGAATCAAATAAAAAAAACTCAAAAAATAAAATGAAATGAAAGGTTTCTCTACAGAAATGGAAACAATTTAGAATTGTGAAGACAGGACCTATATAATGGAGGAAATCTTTACTAGCTTCTCTTCTGGAAGATGATTAATATCTAGAGTATATATAAAAAACTCAAAAAACTTAAATAAAATAAGACTCAATTAATAAATGAGAAAAGTAACTAAAAGATACCTCTTGAGGAAGATATACAAATGGCCAACAAATATATTAAAATAATTTTTAATGTCACTAACAGGGAAATGTGAATCAAAACTATGCTGAAATTTCATCTCACTCCAGTCAGAATGACAGCCATCAAGAAGAAAAAACAATAATAAATGTTGGAGAGAATGTGGGGGAAAGGAACACTTTTATACTGTTAATGGAATTGTAAATTAATACAATCACTACAGAAATCATAAAGGTTTATCAAAAGACTAGGAATGGAACCAATATACGATTCAGCTATACCACTCCTAAAGAATTGAACTCATGTATCAATATTCCAATGACATTTGCAATTCACAATACCCAAGATATGGAATGAGCTAAGGTGTTCATCAATGGATGAATGGATAAAAAAAATGTGGTATATACACAATAGAATTTTGTTCAGCCATAAAGATGAATTAAAATATTTCCTTTGCAGGAAAATAGATGGGACTTGAGAATATCATGTTAAGTGAAATAAGCCAAACTCAGAAAGTCCAGGATAGTATGTTTTCCTCTCATGTGAGGAAGACAGAGAGAAAAAAGAAGAAGTGGTGGCAGGGGAATCTAATGAAAATTGAATAGAGATCAGCAGAGGAAGAAAGGTTCAGTGGAAGATAGGAGGGCAGGGAACAAGGAAATGCTAGGGAATGATATGACCAAATAATATTGTAATATAGCATGTATATATTAACACAAAACAAAAAATTCCACCATTGTGTGTAAATTCAAGGTACCAATAAAAATATTTTAAAACTGTACAGTGAAGAAAAGGAGAATAAAAAGCAGTAGTAGTGATGAACATTACAGCTACAGATTAAAAAATACTTGAGATCTATTAAAACATTGTAATGAATGGGCCTTATCTAAATTCTGCTGAAAATAAATTCTTAATATGAATACTACTAGATATATGTTGGTATTGAAAAATTTTTGCTAATTTTGATGGAATAAAATTAGTATTATAATTAACCTTTAACAGAACTCATTTTTAAAAGATAAACATCAAAACATTTAAAGATGTAATGTTGTATGTCTGACTAGTTTCAGAATAACCCTATAAAGAGTAGTTTGAAATTGTAGATGAAGAACCATATTCCAGGACATTTTAATCTTAAGATGGGTAATAGATACACAAAAGTTTATTATAATAGTCTCTGTTATACTTATATGCTTGAAACGATTCATATTTTAATCCACTGGATCAAAAAAAGTTTCATATTGAAAAGTTAAGATGTTTTAAATGTTCTTAGCCTTGAATTTATTAAATGAGCTTTAAATTTTTCTATTTTAATTATTAATTTTTATTTAAATATCACATCCAATTACATTATGATTGTAAAAATCTACTTTGAAAATGATTTTGTTAATAATGTCATGGTAAAGGATTTACAATATAATACTTTTTTAATGAATAAAACTTATTTTCATTCCTTTTATTCATATGATATATGGGAGAGCTAAATACCATAGGGTAGCTAATTCTAAAGCAAAGAAGAACCTTCAGACAACTAATTAATTAACCTTAATTTACACAATGGTCTTAGTATTTGCATAGCTAATGGACTAGGGATTGATTACAGGCTATTAACAGTTGTTAGTAAATGAAACTATGTTTGAGACATGAGTTTCAATTTCAAACTTCAGGGGCAAAAGTTATTCATGCTATGTTAATAACACAATTCAGAGAATCAGGCTTTAAACAAACTAATATTTAGCTTTTAGACTTCATGCTTTTCTGAGAGGATAATTCATGAATGTGTTAATTGGTGTCACCTCTATGCATACTGGAACACATACAAATATACCTGTGTACATTTGATAAACTTTATTAGCTTCACATTTACATTTAAATGATAGTAATGGGAACTAGTTGTATAGTATTTACATATGAAAACTTAATACATCTCTATTCCTAGAAAACACAGTTTTTTCTCAAGAAATACCAAGTTCTATATTTTAAATATTCAGCAAAGTTTCTTTTTAAAAATTTTCACTGATTTCAAAGAAAGCTGATGGTTTTCAATTTATCTTTCTTATATCTTTCTTATTTATTCATATATGCAGTGATACTTCATATACTTTAGAGCTACTCTAACATTTTTTTTATTTCTTTAACCAATTTGATTTGCAAGTTGAAGCATCCTTGATATTTATAAAAAAAATACTGTAATTTATGATTTTTAAAATTTCAAAACCTTGGTCAGCTATTTTGAAGGAATTTAATTCTTCCAGTGATACATAATCACTGAGGACAATTTAATTCCTTTAATTTCAAATACATACTGTATATAATCTGATTTTTCAAATGATTGGATAGTACCCTTAAAGGCAAATCTACAGTCCTCTACACCAGGTCATAAATAAAGTTTATAATAAATAAAAAAGTCTTTATCTTGTTATTTGTAAAATCTTTTAAAATTTGTGTCAGTCCCTTCCACAAACAGTCTTTTCACTTTGTTTTCTATGTGGGTCAACTCTATTAAACTGAAATGTTGAAAAAAAGTATTTTAGCTTCACAAAATGGTGTTAATTTCCAACTCTTTTTTTATTGCCCTTTTTTTAAGTACCACTGAAACTTTTCTTGTCTTTGCAAAATGGCACTACAATTTTCCCATCTCATAGAAATAGGTACGGATTAAATATGATATGCTACATATAATTTGCAATTATTATTAGTCACCAATTTTAATTTTTTTTCCTTCTGTCCCAATAAAATATATAAGCACAAGAAGTCACACGGATGAGGCAATGTATAGTATTCATGCATCCACTATAGTATGTTTCAGATGCTCGTCCAGGGCCTCTCTGAGGGAATAAGAATAAGGTTTATCAGAGCTGGAGTGGTGGCTGATTGGTTAAAGAACTTGACTGGAATGTGGGCAAGGACACGGGTTAGGATGTGGGTTCAAATCCCAGCCCCACATACACAACAAAAGCCACCTGAAAAACCAAATAAAAAATTGATTCTCTTTCTCTCTCTCTTAAAAAATAATAAGATTTATCATTTAACATAACTGATAATGATGGTCTTTTAACAATATCAGATGTAAGTTTCACAACCCTGTTTTACTGTCTTGACATTGTCATATATCCGCTATTAACATGAATAACAATCACCTTCAGGTAGTAATGACCTTCCTTTTTTTCTCTGCTGAGAACTTCATTTTACTTATATATTTAATTAGAAAATCAGCAGAAACACTATAAAATTCTCATCAAACTCTTAGGTACTATAACTCACTTTTTGAAGGAACTCGGAGATTGGCAAGGACCACTTCCAGGGAATCTGCTTGGACTCGAAGCACATAGCTTTTCCTTGTGTCATAATCCAGAGGAGCATTCACATAGATGACACCTGTGATGTTATTAATTCCAAATTTATCTAGAATTTAAAATAGAATGGCTTGTCAGTTTCTTCATACTGTAAGGGAAGAATTCTCTTTAAAAGGCAGTATGTTGTCCAAAACATTTAAAACACTTACTTGTAAGAATTTTAAAGTAGAAAAATGATAAAACACAAGCTTTTGGGAACTGTGTTCTAACCCTTGAAGATATCAACATGAGTATATCCCCAAATGCTATGTTGAAATTGTAAATAATGTTTTGTGTTGTTTGGAGATTCTTCTGTATGTAAATGCCTTTATGTTTTGAAAGCAATGTATACTATGTCACTCACTACGGATTCAGAAGGTCTTATACCATAGCAAAGGAATTTAGGAGCGTCCTTTGAAGAAATTGATTTAATTTTGCTTCACCAAGTTTTTTCCTGGATTACTATACCCAATAATTTAATGTTTCTAATCCTGTAGATTTAGTGCTCTGTGAGAACCCTTGAAGAACAAACTGGAAATTTAATATGTAGGTTTTTGTAAAACTCCTATTATTTTAAATATCTTAAATATTTTCCCCAACCTCTAATTTTTATAAATCCACCTATATATAAATACGCATATATTTATATATATACATATATAATATATATGCATTTAATAATATGTGCATATAAAATAAATACACATATATGCATATTTAAGTGAAAAGCAAAACACATTTTCAGCTTTATAATATCCCACCTCTTGGATTTTCCATATATTTTCCTCTGTAGCATTTATCACCACCTAAAATACTACATATTTATTATTTTAATAATTTTTATTATCTATCACCTGTTACTGGATGGTTAAATTCTAAGTGTAGGTATCAGTTTTGTTCATTGTTCTATCCCTGAAGGCTGAAAGAGAAATTAGCATACAATAGACACTCCATAAATATTTGTTGAAGGAATTAATAAATGAATTGAATGTAAAATAGTGGCCGCAGGGAAGAGATGATAATAAATAGTCACATTGCTATCTTCAAGGAAAAGAACAGATGGAAGCACGGAGGGAAGGTGCTGCAACAGACTGAAGCATTATTGCTTTAATCAGATGTTGGAAGCCCATGAAGAAAGGAAGTTCATTTATATTTAGGCAGGAGGCTCAGCAGCCCAGTAGTAGCAAATAAGAAACACAATGAGAAAAGTAAGAAGTTGATCACTTGCTGTAGGGGCAGCAATTTCTAGTAATAGTGGGTTATTGACAAGTTTACGGGTTTATTGCGAAAATACAGGCTAAAAATCACTCACCTTCTTCATTTCCTGAAACAATGGAATATACAAGACTTTGATTGATGGCTGCAGCCGAAATTACACCAACCACGGTCCCTCTGGTTGCAAGTTCACTTACTGGAGGAGGTCTGCAGGTTTAAAATTGATTTATTCATTTTAACACTATTTTTAAAGCCATTTTAGGTTCACAGAAAGATTGAAAGGAATATAAGAGACTTCCCATATTCCTTCTACTTCTAAGTGTATCTAATGTACTAAATTAGCAACACCACTGTTACAGTGCTACCTTTGGGACAGTTGATGCACCTGCATTGGCATATCATGACCACCTCAAATCTATAGCTTACTTTAGGTTTCTCTTTTGGTATTATGCATTGTGTGATTTGAACAAATATTTAGTGACTAGTATTCACCAATAGGGTATTACACAAAGAGTGTGCTAAATATTCTCTGTACTTCACCTAGTCATTCCCTATCAACCCAATCCCTGACAAACACTGATCTTTCCACTAGGTCCATTATTTTGCCTTTTTCAGAAATAACATACAGAAAAGGACTCAGAGTACGAAGGCTTTACAAATAGAAATCATATGGTATGACCCTTTTCACATGACATTCCTACATGTCTTTCCATGGATTTCTACTTCATTTACATTACAGCGGCATAATATCCTCTGGTCTAGGTGCACTGCGGCTTATTTGCATATGTGAAGACACCTTTGTTGCTTCCATGTTTTGGCAATCGTGAATAATGGTTCTCTAAGTAGCAATCTATAGGATTTTGTATGATTATGAATTTTCAACTCCTGTGGGTAGTGAGGAGTGTGACTTCTGGATCATACGGTAAGACTTGATTTAGTTTTAAAGAAACTGACCCAGTGGGTGTACACAATTTTATTTCCCTCATTATAAATGAGAAGTCCTATTGTTCCTCATTCTTAGCAGGATTTGTTGCTGACTGTATTCAAGTATTCAAGGTTTTGGGGTTTTTGTTTGTTTGTTTGTTTGTTTTAAGAGAGACGGTCAGTGAGAGAGAGACAGAAAAAAAGAGGGAATCAGTTTTCTTTAGCTTTTCATGTGACTTTTGTTGCTTGGACACTTGGTTGTATATGTGGTGCTGGGGCTCAAATCCGTGTCCTCACACATGCCAGGCAAACGTCATTAACTGCTGAGCCACAGAACCAGCCCCGGCTTAAGCCGCTAGTAGTGCAGTGGTATCTATTTATTTGTAATCATGGAGTTTTGATTTTAATGATAGAGAGTGTATGGTATTATGTGTGTGCTTGTTTGAGTAACACTACATGTGGTGCTATTTCCCTATTGAGGAAATTCCATATTAAACTTCAACCCGATGTTCACATTTTTAAGTGCTCTTGGTTAGAATGATTAATAATATGCCTTATTTTTAAAATGAAATGGAACATATTACTCTATTATCTGCCATATTGCATGCAAAATTAATTTAACTTTCCAAAATAACTTCAAGACTGGAGCCTATAGTAGGATACCTCTGCTAACTGAATTTGTTGAAATTAAATGTTGCTGTTTTGTTCATAATTAAGCCAATGGCCTTCATATGCTTTTTTCTCATTCTTAATCCTGTCCTACCATAAATTTCTAACTATATCAAAGTATTTGAATGAATAGTGGCACAAAATTTACATTTGCTTTTAATTCACTTTTTTTGCTTAACTGTAGCAAATACTTTGTCCCTAACAGTATGGTATCTACCTGACTTAAAAATATGTTTTCAATAAACATTGCTTCATTTTCAAACCATTTTATTTTTGCAAATTGGTTATAATAAGTAGGATATCATAATTATCTTCATACATTCATGCCAGATAATCTTTTTTAAATAATTCACAGGTATTTATGTTATCCATCCACAGTAGATTTAGGAAAGGATTAAACATGAGGTTCTAGTAACATTTCTACATTTTTTTTCTATTCCAGTTACTATAACCCATCTGTTTTCTCTAACTTTACCTCTGGCCTAAATCTTTTAAGAAAATGCTATTGCCAATGGTCCTACATGTTCTTTTTCCTTCAACACTTACTCTTGTTTATATCATCCTCATTTTCGCTTACATTGTACAATTATACTGTGCTTTCACAGAAGCCTTCTATAACAGATTCTGAATTACAGATATGACCTGGAAGATTAATGATACACTAGCCTTTTTAAGCATATTGTCTAAATTGCTTAGTCCTTGTGCATGGTTGACCAAGTTACCTGAATATGTACTGATCAATCTTTGTTTATGTTAAAGAAAGAGAGAGAGAGAGAAAGAGAGAGAAAGAACCACTTTTTATTATTTAGTTTTGCATGTGGTTTTGTTGCATTGTGTACATGGTGCTGGGGTTTGAATCTATGTCATTGTGCAAGCCAGACAAGCACTGTAACTGCTGAGCCACCACCCCAACCCCTATAGTGATGAATCTTAAAAATGCTCCAGCAACTAATGGTGAACTATATATTAATTTAAAGTCTAACAATTTTTTATTGCTAAAGAATATGAACTAATCAATATATTTTAATAAAAATTATCAAGCTGCTTTTTTTTATTTGTTTCTTTTATTTTATTCCCTGAATTTTTCTGCCTGCTGTGGATAATCATGTTTCCTCCATTTTTAGTATAATTGCTTTGGGTTGGACTGACCCAGTCCTAATGGTATATGAAGGAACACATTATCCATCTCAGATATAATTATATTCCACAGACAATTCATACAGACATTGTCACAATGTTGGTTCAATGAAATAGAGATGCCTTTGGTGACTTTGAATCTCAAATGAAATTACTCTATCATAAAAAGAAGTCCCCTTATACAAAAAAAGTTGGGTTTGATGAACTGTTTTGATTATAAATTTGTGTAATATTTTAGAGTATAAACAGGCATTAAAACTGTTAGTTTTAGTCACATTGCTTAATGGTTGACCATGATGATTGTGAAATCATTAAACCTGGAAAGGATTAAAATTAGAGGGCTATGGAGACAGAGAAGGGAAAATAATCTGTATGAGGACTTTAAACTCTCTTCTGCTCCTAGTTTTCCTACCCTTGTGCATTTTTGTCCTCTTATATCCTCGTGTATCCTCATACCTTGACTAATTTCTACCAAAAGAACACAGCCTAGTCACTTCAGTGACGATGTTACATAAGACTATAACTTGTGACTTCATTCTTACTAGGAGACTATGGGCTATATTCCTTGCTAGACTTAATGATATTATCTGCCACACAGAGTGGTCCACAGGCAATAAACCAAAAGTGATGTCTGCCATCTGCACCACATGATGCAAGGAAGCCAACCTTGATAACGTCCCGTTGAGCTTGGAAGCCCATCCTTCCCTAGTTGGATCTCTGATGGGATGCTATCCCTGGTCAAAGCCTTGATTAAAGCCTTGTGTGAAACCATAAACAGAGGACATATCTAACCCATGTCTGGGTTCCAGACCTGCAGAAATTTCCGACACATCTCTTTTCTTGTTATAAATATTTAAATTCTCCACACTGTTTTCCAGAGGGGCTGTACCAACCATTCTGCAGCTCCACCAACAGTGTGTTAGTGCGCCTTTCTCTCCACAGCCCCTCCAGCATATGATCCTGCTATTCCACTCCTGGGTATCTTTCCAGGGGATTTAGAATCAGCACATTATAGTGACACAGCAATATCTGTGTTCATAGCAGCACAATTTACTATTGCTAGGCTATGGAAACAACCCAGATGTCCCTCACTGGATGAATGGATCCAAAAACTGTGGTACATTTATACCATGGAATATTACACAGCAATTAGAAACAATGATATTGCAGCCTTTGAAGGCAAATGGATGGCTATGGAAGAAATCATGCT